>CAAKHB010005794.1:0-15000 GCA_901007665.1 Aeoliscus strigatus | reverse complement strand
TACAGATATTTCAGGTTAACCCTTAGGTCCACGGACGCACTGCCGCCTTTCTGTTAATATCTTTGTTATATTTCGGCTGAGGAAAGTCACATTTCTCGATATCCTCTGTGCTTCACAGCTGGACATTGTCAACTGGGCGGATGACAAGTGGTGAAATTTCCCACTATCATATGCTTATTCAGCCTAAATGCTTTTGTACTGCTTAAGGCATGATTTGTTTGCAGATATACTCCAAAAGACTGTTGCATTGTGCTGCCGAGAGACATTTTTAACAAAATTTAAATTGTGTATTGTGACCTACTGTAAGCAGAGCTAATCAGAAGAAATCAACCACCAATTTGTCAAACAGCAGCCAGTCTGCATTGTCAAAAATATGTGAAATGTTAACAGGTTAAATGCATTAATGGTGGTGCCTCCTTAAAGCTGAGTGAGTGACTGGACTGCAAATGGACATGCAAATGGTGGGAAAGTGACAAAAAAAGAAGTTTGGGTGATGATTTGCCTTGCAAAGCACCCCATCTGCCCTTCAATGGCTCATTGCTTCACAAGATCAGGTGCAATCGGAGCTGGAATCATTTGGATAATTGACCTTCTGTGTGCATACATTAGAATAAATTAATTTTGATTGGCCGCGCAGCATTAGGAACAAAGTGGCAAATGTTGGCTCTTTATATTCTGCTCCTGGTTTGTTGTATCCAGTCTCTGACGTCCCCAACTATTCATCATTGTTTTGCATTAATAAATGGATTCTTGCATGGGGCAGAACATGCTAAGACAAGGAGCTGCACTCAACTTTTTAGCAACTTTGTCATTGTCAATAAAATTCCTAACTTTGTAGGCTATAATATTTGGAATAAATGCTGTATAGGTACGCCTTTACAATGCCTGTGGAACTGGAATAAGCACAACTTTTAAACGTTTTGCAATGAAGTACAGTGTTTTAGACACACATTAAGATGAGTAGTTATTCTTTGGACATAAGTATACATTTTCTTTCTTTCTTTTCTTTTTCTGTTGAACTTTTCTGCACAAATTCTAAGAAGGACTATAGCCTCTTACAAGGTCGCCCAACCATCACAAATAAAATATCTGAAAGACAATAACGTTTGCTGATAATATCAATTTAAAGGAGACTTCTACGAGCCAAAGAAAACATAGAAAGGAGTTCAAAAAATGAAAAAATGGCAGCTTCCATTTAATCTTTCCATCTTTTGTGAATTGTTTGACTCAGGTGATGTCTGACGGTCAAGAGACGTTTTCCATTCTCAGCGTTCCCCCTGAAAAATTGTGAAGGTAATATATAATTAAGCACACATAATGAGTAGGGATTTGTCATCAAGTAGCATGAATAATAGTGATATAGTTTCAAATCAGTCTCATTTTCTAAGTGTTTGTCTCTACGATGGAAAGTTGCTGGAGCAGAGTATACACCCCTGCCTCGTACGCCTGCTTGTTCTCCACTGGAATTTCAAGTGACCTTGCTATTCCAGCGAGATTGTCCATATTGTTTGTGTCTACATCAGGCTCTGTGTGTGTCACTGCTGCCTGATGGACAGCCATTAACCCCGGCGAAGGGGTTGACGAATATTTATGTCTGCCTGTCAGCAGTGACACGATACCCTCTGGGAATGAATAATGTCTGTCCTACACTGGCTCCAATTGTTGAGTCCAATTCACAGCAAAGTGGTGTGTGTGTGTGTGTGTGTGTGTGTGTGTACACACAATGAGTGTGTGCGCGTTTGGGCCGGGGACATTTGCATGCACTCAGGGGGAGCAGCAGGACAAGTTCTACATAACTCACCGGCATCTGACAAAGGTCCTGCGGGCGTGGCTAAGCTAATACAGCTGGATGCAGATTTTATTCTATGGAAAACGATTTAGCCTACGGAAGCGGACGGTAGTGTTGGCAAATCCCCCTTCCATTTATGTAACTGCCGGCTTCAAGGTGAGAAAAGCAAAACCTGAAAAAACTGTTTTTGTTTTACTGAACAAAGAAGAGTCTTGATCTAAAAATCAGTCTGCATGAATAATTAACACAGCCACGCAGGAATAAAACTAGTCTGATATTGGGAGATTTCTTTTATATCTGCTATTCATAAACCACTAAATACAGTAGACTGTTGTGTTTTTCTTCAGAACTTCATTTAAGAAGCTCTGAAGATGTGTGAGGCAAACCTGATGCCCTTCTAGCTGCTTTGAAATAACTTGTCGATGTCAGTTTGGGCTGTAGACATGACCTATAAGTAGCATAGACCACCAGCTTTCTTCTTCTTCTGTCACACTGCTCCAATGTCAAAGAGAACCTGCTGGTTTCATATAGTGGATGTACATATATACGTATATGCTACTAAATGACAAACAAGTGGAATGACAAACAGCAAATTCCGTGACTGTTTTTTAAGGTCCACCTTATATTTCAAAGTCAAAAATGAACTACACACTTCAAACATTTAGTTTTGCTCTGAATTAGTCTGCAACTCAAACTGTGTCAACGTGACACCCTTGTACCGGTAGTGTCACGGTGTCTGATGAGTTCTTTGACTGTCACTTCAGAATGGCAGCAGTGTGAGGAGAGAAGAGACTGACATATGAAACCCTTTGAGCATTTATGGAACATGTGACATCCTGTAGAACAACAGGGGATTTACAATATCCCGTTAATGATGATGGATGAAGGAGAACAGCACCTGGACAGTAGTTAATTTGACATGGAGGCAGGTAGCTTGAACCCACTGAAGCATCTTATGCGATGTCAGCAGCACCGAGTGGTGCTAATCCTATAAATTCTCACTCAGGCACCAAGGGGCCAGAGAGTATTAATAATATTTCCCATTGCTGTCAGGTAAAGTGTAAAGAAGAAAAACTTATTAAAACATACATTATGCTCATAACATTTTACTATTGTGGCATGTGCTCACTCCATAGCAGTGAAAACCATTCAGTGTGTGCTGCTGCATGTGACGGTAGTGCAGGGTCTGTACCGCTGTCAATCTTCTCTGTGGGATCTCTCCCCCTCCTCTCACCCCCGCTAACCCTCGTACAACCTCATTTGACTGGGACCAGCCATTCCTGCCTTGATTGGACCCAGCTCTGGGCTGCGTAGGAAATTGGAGGGCTTGGGGGTGCTGAAGCAGCTGAGAGCTCATAAAGTGCAGATGCAAGAACACTCATGGGTGTGGATAAAATGAGAGCTTTCAAGCCACGAAGTGCTTCTGCTCTCCTTTCAGACAGGAGGACTGTGGAGTGTCAGTGCCGGCGAAGGCTGATGTTTGATTTTGGTTTGAAAACTGATCATTTGGTCATCTATGGAGTGATTTTTTTTCACTTTGAAATGTGAATAAAGTTTCCCCAGGGCGCACTTACTATAGATACCATATAGTGTTTTGACACAATAACACAGAGATAACATCTTAATGTCACATCTTAATGTCACATGACATCAGTAGCTTTTTTTATCCGTAAAGTGAAACGTCAGATGCCACTCTCTGTCAAGAGGCATCTCTGCTGGTGACACGGCCAATCTTTGACATAATGCTCAGTCTGTCTCTCCCGTCCCAAGAAGGAGCTGTCATGCTTCAGCAGGCCGGATAATTATTTCCCTCTTATCCCTCCTTGCCAGGGCCAGTCCTCGCCTTCTATAGAAGCCAGGGATTGCACTGCTTCCCATCTCTACCGTCTTTTCTTCTCCTTCTCTCCTCCTCCATCGGTTTCACTTCACCTCACTGTCTGATACCAAGACCCCCTTTTCCCTCAGACAGTCTTTGTGTCTTTTTTTTTTTTGTTCTGTAACCGCTCTAAGAATAGATTTTCACAGGCAAACCAGCTCCTCCGTTTGATAGAATCTCTCCCAAAAAGTAAACGTTTCATTAGAGATATGCGTGATATGCGTATGAGTGTCTTTATTACATGACTCGTACTCTCTTTGACAGTCCGACACTTAATACAGAACATGAAAACGTACTTGCACAGCCTTCTCATGAATTTGAACCCAAGAACATGACAGACATCTATAGTTTAGTTTGTAATGAGCCATGATGTTGCTGCTACGTGAGGTGAACGCAAAACACATTCATACACTGACGACACAGCATCACGAGCAATTACAAGTTACAAGGTTAAGACAGATGTGTTCCTCTTCTGGAGGTGGCAAGAAAAAGAATTTCTCTCTTCTTTCTCTCTTATGTCCTGGCCTTTACCATGAATGTGTTTGCGTCTTCTGTATATTCTAACAAAGCCTTGTATGAAGCACAGGAATCCTGTACATTCAGGCGTCGCTGGCTCATACATATCTATACAGCATACATCTGTTCTACAAGGAACGTTAGTTAGTTGATAGTTTGGATGCAACATGTTCAGTCGAAGCCCAAATGCAAAGAAAAAGTTGTGTTGTAAATTAGTCTTAAACAACATATTGACCACAAAAGCAAATTATTCACAGGATTGTAAACACAATAATCGTTCTTCATCCAACAGCAGTCCCATCATTCCAAGATGTGTGATTAGACCCAGCAGGCTTTGGAAGTCGTGTATGCGAACCTGTGTCCGCAGGGCACCGAGTGAGGCCCCCCAGCGGATCGAAAACAAATAAACAAGCCTTGCCAGAGCAGACGGTGACAGTACAGGCTGTCTGCAAAAGATAAGACAGAACAATATCCCTTAATAGGCCACAGAGAGACACACACCCATCTCCAGCTATCTGCTTTCTGGTAACAAAGAAAACAAGATGCTGTCCCTTTCGCTTCTTTCCTGCAGAGATTAGCACTGCTGAACAAGGGTACGGGCAGGGAAATGTGTATCTGAGTGATAATTCAGCAACACTTGCACAACTGGTAAAAAAAAATAAAAAAAGAGAGAGAGACAGAGAGAGTGAGAGAGAGCCTGGCAATATAAGGAGTACAATGCTTTAATTTTCCCCTGAGTTCAGACTTGGTGGAGACATACACATCATTAATTAGCTCTGTATTAGTCTGCAGAAACTATACAAAGTAAGTTTTTTTTTTTTTAAATAACTTTTATTTCTTTATACTGCCGATCTCCCAATCAATTTACCATTGACCATTTGATTAATGTTGTAATGACATCTGCCGGTCTCCACATCATTTGGCTAACGTGAGTGCGCCAAATTGTCTAGGTTACTTCTTTCTTGTCCTGAATGCAGTGGTGTATTATAGGGTGTATTATACCAGTCAGAAAAGCCTATTTGTAATGTGAAGAGGCTTTTTTTTTATACTTTGATGCAAAAACATGGCAGTCGTCAAAATGCCGGCAGCAATGATCCTATTTTGTTACATTTATATAATTTCCCCGGCACCCAGGTAGAAGGCAGTGGCTCATGCAGTAACGAAGCCTGAAAGAACATTCAAAGATCCCCCGAATAGAGCGAGCTGGTACATTATACGTGATGCCTTTATGCTTAGCTCTGATGAAAGAACTCCGCCGTCCTGCCAAGTGAGCTCACCTGAAATGAATGACTGTAATTGGAGTCTGCATTGCTATTCCACACTGTAGGATCAGGTTTTTCACACAACTACAGCCTGAATGGAGCAGAGCAGAACTTTTGATTGGAGAGGGCATCACATCAAGATTAACCTGACAGGTGGCTCGGCTGGCTCAATGTGGGCTATTGTAACCACGTACAGACCACGACCATGCTTAGAAAAAAGTAATCGTTTTATATTCAGTAACTAAAAGGGACATTTGCATTGAGGGTTGATTGAGCTTTTCCAGGAGAGAAGATGAAGATGATTAGCACGCTCAATAATATAATGTACACATTTGCTCTTTCTACTCCTTTCTCTGTAATATTACATCTATTTCAGAGCTCAAGGCTCTGTTCTGCCAGGTTACATGTCATATTTACTTTAATTATCACCACAAATGACCGTAAGATGGTTGTGTGCATTTACTGTACATTAGATATCTGCCTACGTTCAGTAGGTAAGACAGCTGTAGAGATCAACGTCTCGTAGGCATGTATGTAAACCCAAACCAGAGAAGTGCAGCTCAGTTCTCACCACATCTGTTTTCCTGTAAACCGAATTTACTTCAGTGCCAAGCAACATAAATCATGTCTTATGTGTCATTAATATACATGGATGTCAATAGGAGACGCATGAATGGAAGAAATATATTTCGTCCCAGTAGAGACGGAGGTGAAAAATGGGCTGCAGACAGCAAAATAGAGCCGTCTGAAGTGAGCTGCAATAAGCATCTAATTCTCTGCTGCCCCCCAGTGGGCACCAGCAACGGCCTGCACGTTCATGTGGGTGTGTTAAGAACCTCAGAATAATCTTAGTATACTCTTTTCTGCTCACACATGCTGAAAATGCACACCTAAATCATTCTCTAGCCTTCTGTCCAATCACTTTATCTCTGGAATGTTAAACATGTGCCCCCTGTTGTCACTAACAAACCCACGGAGCAGCAAGTCAACACCTACTTAACACGTGCCCAGAGGTGGCAGACTATGGTAGACGCACGCATGCACGTATACTTTGTTAACCACAGCTCACACCTAACATGACAGTGAACTGCTGTTCAGAAGCGGTGTGCGAACCATTTCACACTTTCTTTCTTTCCATTTGCCTTCTGACGTATGCAGTCCGTTCACATCTGTCTCGACACGTGTACACTCACACCAGTCATTAACTAAACAGCACTAAAAGAGTAGGATTTTTTTTTCTAATTAAATTCAGTCACATACGCACATTCATCAGTGAGTCCTGGGATTTTGGCACTGATGCATACATGTGTGGTGCAGCCAACGCTCCCAGTGACGCATGAGAGACTGTGATTTAACAAGAATACCTCGGGGCGCGCCGTCAAGAACAATTGCTCCTACTATTAATAATATATTTGTTTGGTTAGCATCCACGGTATGAATGAATAAAACCTAATGTGGTCTGAGAAGAAATTGTTCAACCCAATTTATCCCAGGGGTATTTGACACTGACAGAAACTTATGAAACTTAGTCGTTATGTGACGACTATAACAGACATGTTCGTAAAAACGGTGAACAGTTGCTGTTAAGGGATGTAGCAGGATGATTATAACAAGACCAATGCAGTAAACGTATGCACATGATACAAATAAATGTCTACTGTATGTAAATTCTTCTATGTTGATCTGGAGGAGGTATGTACAGCCTATTTATTAGCTAGCTGACTCACCTTTTTTGTTACTTATTGTCTTAATAGAAACAACAAATGTGTCTCCATTTACTCAATGCTAAAATAGAATGCACTGTACAGTTAAAATACATTCACTGTAAATGCTAAGTACTTTATCATATAATTCCTTTGTGTGTACTGATTGATGCCAGGTCAACATAATAAATACAATAGATAATAGCAGTAGGCCCCTCCACACGCATCATTCTTGAATAAAAGCTGTCCTGATGTTGTTGTTTTTTCTGACAATATCATTAAAAGGTGTAACCTGTATTTTGACGTTTCTGGGTGACCTATGTTCATGAAAAAAATTGGACTGTGATGTTGTGATTTATTTTATGTTACTTTTTCTCCATCATTTATTGGTCCAACTTCTTCAGCACATTAGTGGTAGAAAAAAAAGTAGTATTTTCTACCTGTACCAATTAATCAGATACTGATGCTTCAAGTTTGTCTGCCGGTATATTTTCAGTCCTGCGCGATATGCCTAATCACTGTGAAACACTTCTCCATGTTGACCAAACAGCTCATGAGTTCCCTCTGCGTGGTATGTGACCTGTTCTGCATCTGCCCACGCCCTTGTTTGTTCTGTAGCTCTCTCCTGGTCCCGTGTCACTCTCTGCTGTTTATAATGAGATGTTCATTTGGATAGCATGGAGAAGACAGTGGCTTTAGCTGTCACTCTGATAGCCGTCCAAGTCCTTGATCTTCTCTCCCTGTAAACATCATTACCACACACCGAAAACATACGCATTCACATCAGGCAGGCACACACCCGCACACACCCGCACACACCCGCACACACCCGCACACAACCGCACACACCCGCAAGCTGCTTGTCCAAATGGGCACAAACAGATTAGCAGTGATGATAAGCAAACATGGAGGATTAATCCTGTGTGCTCTCTGTCTACTTTTCCAGTGAGCTAGCAGGGTAATTATCAAGATTGTCACTGTTAGTTCACACATACATAGACACACATCAGGAACACACTCACTGCCGTCTTGCTTTACTTCCTTATGAACCTGGCTTTGTGCTCATTTTTGATAAAGTTAATATAATATATTAATATTTTTGGACTTGCAAATAGACTGTGAGACAGCAAAGAGACAGTGGCCACAATGGCTGTGAAAGAAGTGGACACCTTGACATTTGAAAAAGGTTGAACGTGGATTTGAATTACAGCGTCGTTAACTGGCTGGAAATAGACTTTTTTTGTTGAAGCCAAGGCAAAAGTTATTTATACAGCTCAGTTCATGCTCAAGGCAGCTAATGCAGCTTTACAGAAATGGGCAAAAAACTGAGAAAGACGGTTCAGAAGTGGTGGGTGATAAATGTGGATGAAAAACAGCTGCAGTGTAGAGGCAGCTTTTGTTTTTGTTTTTTTATTTGACCTCAGTTTTGTCTCTTTCATTTGGTGCAGCCTCTCAGGTGAGCTCGGCCTCCAAGTTGTTGGTGCTGTATTACCTCAGGCTATGTCGCCTGCAGGTGCACGTCATTTTGGAAGTGTTTCTGAGCTTACGCTGATGTGGTCACATTATCCACACAATGGCACTAAATCCTTTCTTAAACTCTACCGTCCCAGGTTGAAGCCATCCTGGTCAACATCTTTGGGGGGATCGTCAACTGTGCCATCATAGCCAACGGCATCACCAAGGCCTGTCGAGAGCTGGAGCTGAAGGTGCCCCTGGTGGTGAGACTGGAAGGTAGGAAAATCCAACACAAACAGCAACCCACACAGGCAAACACAGGTACTCATCATCCTCTTCAGACGAGTGGATCATTGATCATCAGACAGCTCGTATTGAAAGCACCTGACCTCAGTGAATGTTCAGTGATTGTGGAACACGATAGTATCGTCAACTAGTTGTCACTCATCCTGATTGGCTGTTTAGCACATTAACTACATTTTGTTGCTGAGGTAACCGAGCATCATCCCTATTATAGCATCAGACTCGAATCTCTTCCGGCCTCCTTCTGTGGGCTGATAAAAAAAAAAGCAAAAAAAAAACCATATCCATGTACTCAGTGCATGTTTGTTTATGGCAGTTTCTACTTTAAGAGTGACAAACCTACGGCGAAGACAAGTGGCAGGTTTTAAAATCACCTCTTCATTCCCTTGTTTAAACCTACACACTGTGTATTATTGTGGCTCCTGAAGGTCTCCATCATCATTACAGCTCAGTGTCCCCGAATGAACAACAGCACATTTCTCCTGCGTGTCGCCTTGTGCCGCACCCATCATTAGCACCAACCAGAATAACAGCAGACAGCACTGATTGGCTCACCTTTCACCTGCATATGCTAATGTGTGCGTGCATGTGTGCATGTGTGTATGTGGGATGGGAGCAGTGACTCCCAGAGGCAAAGGGCCAGTTGGTGGTTAGCATAATTGTCCACCTCCTGCTGAGTGCAGTGTCTACAGTATGGTGCGTGTAGAGTGTGTGTCCCCACACTCTATAATATGGGGTCTGTAGGTCCGGGTGTGTACGCTGCTCAGCACTGACACGACTGTTCAGTGTGGAAAGTTAAGTTATTCATGTAGACACTGGTCCTCATGTCCCAAAACTATTTATCTTAACTGTCAGTTTTAGTCTATTTTAGCTGGTGTTGGACTAAAAGTGAAGCTGTAATGAGGACAGATGTGCGTCTCGAAGTGAAAGAACAATGCAAAGTTAAGAAGGGAACATTTGTTCCAGCTCAAACACTCAACGAAAAAAACATGCACAATTTGTGTGTCAATGAAGCACACAGCTCAACGCACAGGACGTTCATATTTACATATCCAATATGGCTGAGCAGGTGAGTATAGAGAGTTTAGGGGCGGGGTTATAGTCGAATTTAGTTAATTTCTACTTCTGTCACACTGAAAGATCTCAGTCATTGAGGTCACAGTACCTTCCTGGGTTTGTTGAAGACATCTCACCCTCCTCCGAGAAGCTTCCTCAGTTCTAAACAGGATTTCTGTCAATTAAGAGAAAACCCGTCAGCATATGTAAAACGTGTATTGAAGGACTGAGGCAATAACATGACGCTCTCTCACATTAACTAATGTTTCACAAGCCTGACAGAAAGGAAGGAGCCCATCAGTAGAACGAAGTGGTTTGTGGTGACATCTGATGATCCTTATGGTGACAAATGCCTCCATGTTCAGAGATGGCATGATGCAGGATGGGGTCAGTAGGAACTGAGAACCTCAAAGACTGTGTCTGGAATATTCTGATATCGAAACAAATAAGTCAGCTGACGTTAACACATTTGATGTGAACTAACCCTGGACTACTACTGGACCTACACTGGACTTACGACATCGCAAACCCTGTGGGCTGTGATATGACCAGTATGAAAGTTGAACTGGGTTCATTGGGTTCATCATGTTCGATGTTATCTGCTTGTTATTTGGTCAGCTTGTCTACACGACTACTGTTAAATTAGTCTGTCTTGGTCTGAATTGCAACTGTTCAGCTTGGAACATTTGGAATAAAGACCCACTCGGCTGCTGAAGTTTGTCTCCTCATCATTTCTGCTCCAAAAAAGTGGCAACTCTGGTGGCACAGATCTTGAAAGGATGGATAAAAACTCTTCTTCTCCTTCTCTTCTTGATCTGATTTCGAAGGTGGGAAAACATGATCAAATGATTTCTATTCTATCTCCTCTGTGAATTCATTAAACAAACTCCTCGGGCTGGAGCTGTTAGCAGAGCAGACTGTAAACTCCCAGTTTGGACTCCCAGTGTTCACATCAAGCAGCACATTGAACATGACACCAGCTAATGAACATCACATTGCTCCACTCCATTGCTCACTGGACCACCACATAGGCTCTCAAAGTATATTTACCACAATATAGTTTCTAAGACTCAATGCCAAAATCAGTATAAGCAATATATTCATAATGAAATGAACTGTTTGTTTTTTGCCTCGGTGATGGAACGAGGCAGCAGAGGAGCAGCTCTTTTGCAGGAGTAACACTCAACATCAAAACACTCCCATATCTTTGTATATGTATCCTGTGAAATATTTATGAAACCGTGGCCACCTATGTTTGGTGACCCGTAGAGCGTGATGCTTTGTATCTGACCTTGAAAACAACTCCATCCTCTTTTCCCGTTTCTCTAGCTCACTAACACATAGCTGCTCTGCCAGTGAGACCAAAGAAGAAAACTGCAGAGAAACCCAGAGATGTTCCCTGGTCATTAGAAGACGTGGACATTGTGGCTTTTAGCTGTGAGATTTGAATTATTCAGCAGCCCTGTATACTGTTAATGTTCTCTCGTCTCACACTTGCTCAAAACAAAACACTGACAGTGTTTTTTCAAGCCTCCAGTAACGTTAAAAAACTGGCACATTTTCAGACTTTTTTCTTTGACTTGACACCAAACATCTGTTCTTGTGACATTGTATTTATATTAATTGATGTGCATCATTAGCTTTTTTTTAATGCAATAAGCACACTTTTATGGAAGTAAATGATTGTAAACTGCTGCTCAGTAGTGGCAGCTGCTGGTCTTTCAAACAGGGGAAGCTCATTCGCTACATCAGGAATTTGCCAAGTTATTTATACTTAAATTCTGAAAGTGCTGTGTTGAAAAGAATGAACATATGAAGGAAAGTCTATCACTCTTCATTAGGAAACACTAATAATAGTCTGAATTGAGCATGGAGCTAAAACGTACGGCGCTTTTCCACCACACAGTTCCAGCTCAGGTCACCTCGTCTTGGCTCCACTCGGTTTGGTTCCATTCAGGGGCTTGTGGCTCCCCCTTTTAACATTCCACAGCTGCAAATTGCACAAACCTCAACCCCACATTCTCTCTGAGGATACTTAGCTGCCCAAAGTGCCTCTGTGAGCTTTACTCTTTCTAGCCGTATATTAACTGACCAAAATATTAGTTAGCTTACCAGTCTAGCTGTTAAATGTTGACATACGGCGTCCCATTCCAATTTAGTACATCTTTGATGTGGGATCTGACGTCAAAGCACCAGCTGCACAAAAGTGCTGCGACAGCGTTTTTTACCGTGACATAAACACATAAACAATGTGGATCATGCAGGAGATGGATTGTAACTGTTTGTGGATTTTGTCACATCCAGAGTGAGAGAAAAGAACCACGGTGGCCGACACAGAATTAAATTTTCGCCCTGGTATTAATAAAGTTTACTCATTCGAGAAAATCTCGTCAGACAACTGGAGATAAACAGATGACTGTGAACGAACTAGTCCCAGAGTTGAACACGGTGTAGCACACTTTTAATAAATGAAATGTAAATACAGCTGTACATATTTGACCGTTTAGTTCATGACACTCGTAAGGTGTCTTCTCCTGGAGGGGACTACTTTGGCAGTAAAAATAGACATTTACCAGGCGGTGTTATTGGACCTGACTCACAAACAGGATAGAAGGTCACTGCTGGTGGTCCAACCACGTTTGACTGGCTCAGATCTAATCCGAGCCTTAGCTGTGGGTCATTACGTCTTAGGCTGCTGTCTAGTGGAGAAGATTGGTCCAGAATCAATCAGCTCAGCATGCCTGGCTGACCGTGGAGCAGTGGGAGCGACCCAGCGCTCTTCAACAGGATCAGAATGGATTAACTAGCACACTTTTAATTGGGAAGGCTCTTTAAAACGTGCAGGGTTGATTCCATTGGCGGAGAGTTGTGTCGTCCCGTATGTGGAGATGACGAGCGATGTGGCTGAGATGCTGCATTTTCTCTCAACCATTGAATTATAAAGTGGCAACAATGTCTTTTTGCACGGTCAAGTTGGCTCCTTCAGCAGTGTCTGAAATCTGCTGCCACACAGGGCAACATTTATGCACGTACACCTGACACAGACGTAGTCAATAAATACATGCACATGGGCTCTCTGCAGTCACAGTGCTGTGCCGTTTGTGTTCCTTCAGTCCGAAGCTGATTTTCTGCTACAGGCTTCAGTGCGCTTAAATCGAACTGTTTGTTTTCTTTTGTCCAGTGTGAACATAATAATCACACTGTGGTCTCAGCACAAATCCACAAATCCTCTGGTGAACTTTGGTGAACTTTGGTGGTGTTCTCCAGGTGAGAAAGCACACAGGATGTAAACAGGACTAGAAGCTATGAATCACATGATTGGAGCATTGATTGATTGATTGGATGCTGAAATCTTCTGCCCTGCACTGCAGCACATCACAATGTTTACCTTTAGCTGTAGCAGCACTTAAAGTGTTGATAATGGGACAAGGACCAGATAATTAAATGTCAGTAGTGTTCTGGAACCATCCAGGAATCTGTTGAAGGATTCTTCCTTCAGCAGTAGACTGTCTCTGTGGGCCAGTGGTTAGTGGGTCTGTCTGTTAACCCAAAGGTTGCCGGTTGGAGCCCACCCAGGGACAGAGGTTTCTTTTTTGTTTTATAATTGAAAGAAAATGAAGAACAAAAAAAACAAACTAGAGCTCAGAGGTCACGATTTGTGTAACTAGGTGACTAATGATTTTTTAGTAACTATTTGACTATTAGAGACAAAGGCATGTTTTGATAATCAGTGACTTTATTAGCGGAGATGAATATTGGGTGTAAATCACAACTTTGCCAAAAGTGAACTGCTTGGAGGAGGTCTGCGCTCTCCGAATGCTTTTCTAGTTTGTGTTGTTACTGCAGTCGACATATCTGACGAATAAACGGAGAACGTTGTTTTGTAGGGTGATGTGACACATTCTAGTGTGCGTGATGTTTTTTCCTTTGTCAAAAGGAACCAAACCAAAGAGGCAAATAACACGTGTTTGTTTTAAACTCGTCAAAAGATTCAGACCCGAACAAACAAACCACTGTGTGACAGAACCCTAATATTGTTAGCCGCCGTGAAGTGAAGTGAAGTTGAAACATCCTTCCAGGCAACAATCGTCTGGGAAGAACACCAAGAGTCTGAAGTGTCCAGATGTTCTGTGAGATGTTTGATACACAGGATGAATGGAGGAGGAGCTCTGAGCCGCGGGAACACGCTTGCTGTGGCTACTGATAATCGTGAGGTTGAACAATCAGACTCAGAATGATGACACCAGGGGATGAAAGAAAAGGTTTTTGTTAAAACTGGATTGGCAGTGTTACTTGACATTGTCTTTGACTTTTAATGATTTCTTATGTGTGTATCTGTATCTGTGTATACTTTTAAACAGGCTCATTATAATGGGTATAATCATGAATTTAGTGACTGTAATTAACTGAGGTTCATCATTGTGACTGTATTTAAAGAACAGGAAAGACGCTGATGCGTTTACTTTATATGCACACACACACACACGCACACGTTTACTTGAACTCCAGACTTTTCCGTAGGTGGGGTACCTTGTCAGTTCGTGTCCTCCTCTTATCAGATCTTTGCTAATCTTGTTCATCTTTGGAGCTGACGCGTCAACGGTGTCTGGCACAAGTCTCTGGCACAGCCCCAAAACCTTTTTAGCCCTGTGAAATATGATGGCCTGTAATTGACTTACACATTAAAACGACTTTTCCACAATAGTCATGACTTAGATTGCTAATTGGAGCAGAGATCTAACGGAAACGAGCTGTTAAGCAGCAATATATCAAATGCTCCAACTCTTAGCGGCGCCTGGTCTCCTGCTGTCTGCAGTCTGTGAGTGGTAGAGAGACTCCAGGTGATCATCTACTGCTGGGAACGTTTGGATTTGGACCGAAATATAATAATATCATATAATAATGCTTTGGTGTTGCTGAATCCAGCAGCTTTTGTGTTGATCGCCATGTTATTGGTGTGATCGTCGACATGGAGCTAGGGATCTTTCTGTGTGGGCCTGCTCTCCCTGTGTCTGCGTGGGTTTCAGGTTCAGGAAGAAA
>CAAKHB010005793.1:0-16271 GCA_901007665.1 Aeoliscus strigatus | reverse complement strand
TTACCACCGTTGGTCGTTTAGACTTCTCCAAACCCTCACAGATGATGTAACTAAACAACGTGGTGTGTTGATACCGAAATACAAAATGTAGCATCAGGTGGGGCTGGTCGTTACCACCGTTGGTCGTTACCACCGTTGGTCGTTACCTCCGTTGGTTGTTACCATCGTTGGTCGTTACCACCGTTGGTCGTTACCACCGTTGGTTGTTACCACCGTTGGTCGTTACCATCCGTTGGTTGTTACCATCGTTGGTTGTTACCATCGTTGGTCGTTACCACCGTTGGTCGTTACCACCGTTGGTCGTTACCTCCGTTGGTTGTTACCACCGTTGGTTGTTACCACCGTTGGTTGTTACCACCGTTGGTTGTTACCATCGTTGGTTGTTACCACCGTTGGTCGTTACCTCCGTTGGTTGTTACCACCGTTGGTCGTTACCACCGTTGGTCGTTACCACCGTTGGTCGTTACCACCGTTGGTCGTTACCACCGTTGGTCGTTACCACCGTTGGTCGTTACCACCGTTGGTCGTTACCACCGTTGGTCGTTACCATCGTTGGTCGTTACCACCGTTGGTCGTTACCATCGTTGGTCGTTACCATCGTTGGTTGTTACCATCGTTGGTTGTTACCACCGTTGGTCGTTACCACCGTTGGTCGTTACCACCGTTGGTCGTTACCTCCGTTGGTCGTTACCATCGTTGGTCGTTACCACCGTTGGTCGTTACCACCGTTGGTCGTTACCTCCGTTGGTCGTTAACATCGTTGGTCGTTACCACCGTTGGTCGTTACCTCCGTTACAGGTGTTACTCTCTGTTAAACGTTTGCAAGAACTTTAACGAATAATAAAGAAGAAAACGTTAAAGTAAGAATACAAAATAATTATGAAAAACAAGGTATCAAATGAACAGAATACAATGAATACATGTATGACAGAAAATATAGAGTAATGCATTCTAAACATTTCATATCAACATCAACTTTTTTTTTATCCACGACATGATGTGAGAACTAATTTGGATAAAAATATTGACTTGACTGTTTGTCATTGTCAGACTGTAAGTGTTACACCAATCCCCAGTCTCCCCTGTGGTACTAACCAGTAGTTCCAATGAGTTAAATTTAACAGAGTTTCATGATAACAATACCATTTTGAATTATATTTGATTTAATGTATTAACGTGTCTTTTCAAACTATGGGCCAGTCTGTTGGAAGAATGTTCTAATATTGTGTGAACACTAATACGGATTCAGGAAAAAAATGGACTTTGTTGAACAAATGCAACTGAGAAAAAGTAATATACAGTATTGGGGTATTTTCTGATTTACAGAGAGTAGACAAACCTTGTTACTACCAAAACTACAAAAGCACGGCATCAGAGGACTGATTGGTTAACCAGCTACTTACAAAACAGGTATTAATATGTCCCTATTAATAAGACCAACTCAGAATTCAAGAAAATCCCATGTGGGGGCCGCAAGGTTCCGTCCTTGGTCCGTTTCTGTCGACATAAGTTTGGTCTCTAAGTCGAAATAGAAACCAAACTTATGTCAACAGTGTTCAGTAGGAGGGGCTCATTAGTAAACTAGAAAATCCCTCTTCGAGAAATTTTGAGGTGGGTCTGCCCGTTGCCGTCCGCGTGCCGCCCGTCGTCGACCCAAAATCGCAGAGCTGAAGCAACGTGGCTACGAACATGTACAGCTGTAGCACAGAAGGCCGTTCTTACGAACGGGGGGGCGACCGGGTGGGTGCGAACGGGGGGGGGAGCACCCACGGTTGGCACGGCGATGACTCCCCGAACGCGTCGATGTATAGTTTACGGCCGTAGGTGAACGTATGTCAGAGCTACAGACCAACAGGCCGATGTTGGTGACTGAGTCTCTGTATGTGTGTGACAGACACAGGGTGTCCAGCTGATTTCTCCCCTTCCTGCCTGCTCGGTGTCACGTTGGTCAAGTCTGCCGATGTATCATGCTCATGTCTGTCCCACATCCTGTTTTATTTTGAAAGTGTCCTGTTTGTCCTCATTCCTGCCACCTTTCCCACTAACTCACCGGTCCATCCGCGGGGGCTCGACCTCACCTTGCCGCACCGGAACGCTTCTCCGGCGACTCCCGTCAGTGCCGCCCCTTCCCGGTCCAGTGCAGCTTACACTTCGAGCTTCATCCGGAGGCATTCCCCACACCACGTTCCCGAGTCGCCTTCATGGCATCCCACCTCACTGGACGTGCAGCAGCCTGAGCTACCGCAGAGTGGGATCGTGACTCCGAGGTATGCGACTCGCCCGACCTGTTCATAGAGTCTCTGAAGAAGGTCTTCGACCACTCCACCCCGGGGCGTGAAGCGGCCAGGTCCCTCAAAGTATTGACCCAAGAAGGCAGGTCGGTGGCCGACTATTGGATGGAGTTTCGGTCACTTGCCTTGGACAGCGGCTGGAACGAACCAGCCTTGATTGACGCATTCACTGACGGACTGAGCGAGGCCCTGAAGGACCAACTGGCTCCCCTAGACCTCCCTCAGGACCTCGACAGCATCATCGCCCTCGCCATCCGGGTGGATAACCGACTGCAGGATCGCCGACAACAACGCAGACAGGGAACTAGGTCCTCTTCGCGACCGGAGGGCGGGGTTCCCAGCCGCGTCGGATCATCGGTGCCCCGGGTGGAGCCCATGGAGTTGGGACGGACCCGCCTGCCGGAGGAGGAGCGCCAGCGTCGTTTCCTGGAAGGCAGGTGCTTCTACTGCAGGCAAAAGGGTCACCAAACCGCTGGGTGTCCTGTGAAGGCTCACCCCATGGGAAATCGTACCACCCTGGTGAGTCCCCTTTCCACCGATACACCCCCACGTAGACTCACGCAGGTGGCACTCACTCACCAAGACTGTGTCCTCCATTGTAAAGCGGTTTTCCTCCAGCTGCCGGAGATCCTGAGATTTACCACGACCTCGCTGAGGTGTTCAGCAAGGCCAAGGCCTCCTCCCTGCCGCCACATCGCCCCTATGACTGCGCAATCGACCTGATTCCGGGAGCCATGCTGCCCAAGGGGCGGCTGTTCTCCATCTCTGGCCCCGAGAGGAAAGCCATGGAGGAGTATATCGACTCCTCACTGAAAGCGGAGTGCAGGATCCGTCCTTCCTCCTCCCTGGTGGGAGCGGGCTTCTTCTTCGTCGGAAAGAAAGACGGGACTCTCAGACCTTGCATCGACTATGGTCCACTCAACGATATCACCGTCAAGAACCGGTACCCTCTACCCCTAATGTCTTCTGCTTTTGAACAATTACAGGCAGCCCGGGTGTTCACCAAGCTGGACCTCCGGAACGCCTATCACCTGGTCCGGATTCGAGAGGGGGACGAGTGGAAGACTGGTTTTAACACACCCACGGGACATTATGAATATCTGGTCATGCCCTTTGGTCTCACCAACGCACCCGCGGTTTTTCAAAACATGGTTAACGATGTCTTGAGAGACTTCCTGGACAGATTTGTGTTTACCTCAACGACATCTTAATTTTCTCGTCCGATCTCGTCCGCCAGGTGCTTCAATGCCTGCTGCAAAACAATCTATTTGTGAAGGCAGAAAAATGCGAGTTCCACGCCAGGACTGTATCCTTCCTGGGCCTGATAGTGACCCAGGGATCCATACGGATGGACCCGGCAAAAGTAAAGGCCGTTGCAGAGTGGCCAGTTCCTGAAAACCGCAAGAAGGTGCAGCAATTTCTCTGGTTCGCCAACTTCTATCGTCGGTTCATTAGGAACTTAAGTGCCATAGCGGCCCTCTGCATACTCTCACATCCACCAAGTCGCAGATTAGGTGGAGTGAGTCGGCCGACAAGGCTTTCAAACAACTTAAAACCTTGTTTGTTTCAGCTCCTGGCAGTACCCGATCCAACCGGCCAGTTCATAGTCGAGGTGGACGCGTCCATTGAAGGCGTCGGCGCGGTCCTCTCCCAGCGTTCCGCGAAAGACGGGAAAGTCCATTCATGCGCGTATCTGTCCCGGAAACTGTCAACCGCTGAACGTAATTACGATGTTGGTAACAAGGAGCTGTTAGCTGTCAAGACCGCTCTAGAGGAGTGGCGACACAGGTTGGAGGGCTTGCAGCTCCCTTTTATTGTGTGGACAGACCACAAGAACCTGCAGTACCTTAAGTCAGCGAAAAGGCTGAATGCTCGTCAGGCCAGGTGGTCTCTCTTTTTCAGTCGCTTCAATTTCACTATCTCTTACAGGCCGGGATCAGAGAATACCAAGCCGGACGCCCTCTCCCGGTTGTTCGATCCCGAGCCTGCTGCCAAGAGACCAGAACCCATCCTCCCATCCTCATGTGTGGTAGGGGCGGTTTCCTGCTCTCCGGCAGGTCTACTCCAGCCGCTCCCGGTTCCAAGTCGCCCCTGGTCCAACATCTCCATGGATTTTGTCACGGGTCTGCCCATGTCTGAAGGTAACACCACGGTTCTCACCGTGGAGGACTGCTTCTCCAGAATGGTTCACTTCGTAGCCCTGCCCAAGTTACCATCAGCCAAGGAGACTGCTCAAGTCATGTGCAACCAAGTCCTCCGAATCCACGGCTTCCCCATGGACATTGTGTCTGACCGTGGCCCCCAGTTTGTCTCCAAGTTCTGGAAAGAGTTTTGCAGTCTCGTCGGGGCCACGGTCAGCCTTTCATCTGGCTACCACCCAGAGTCGAATGGCCAATCGGAGCGGCTGAACCAGGTACTAGAGACCTGTCTGAGGTGCCTGGTGGCCCAGAATCCGGCCTCCTGGAGCAAACATCTCACCTGGGTCAAGTCACAACACCATTCCCACTTCAGCCACCGGGATCTCCCCTTTCCATTGTGTTTTTGGTTATCAACCTCCGTTGTTCTCTGCCCTAGAAAGGGAAGTGGTCGTGCCCTCTACCCATGCCCTGGTCCGTCGATGCCATAAGTTGTGGGAGGCCACCCGCAGAGTTCTCCTCCGATACCAGGGGAGGACTAAGGGGAAGGCCGACAGGAGGAGAAGGCCAGCTCCGGAGTACCAGGAGGGGTCCACCAGGGACCTCCCAATCCCCCACAGTTCCCGTAAACTGGGACCTCGTTTTGTAGGCCCGTTTCCAATCTCGAAGGTCATCAACCCTGCCCCCAACCCTGCTGGGACCTCTGGCGCCGGTCCCTCCTCCCCCTCGCCTGCTCGATGGGGGTCCTGTGTACACGGTCAAGCGATTCCTGGCGGTCCGCAACAGGGGCAGGGGGAAACAGTTCCTGGTGGATTGGGAGGGGTATGTACCGGAGGAACGGTCGTGGATTAAATCATCTTTCATCATCGACAAATCTTTGATTTCTACAGGAGGCATCCAGAAGTTCCGGGGCCGTCAGGAGTCGGCCCGTATAGGGGGGGTAATGTCACATTGGTCAAGTCTGCCTGTGTATCATGCTCATGTCTGTTCCACATCCTGTTTTATTTTGAAAGTGTCCTGTTTGTCCTCATTCCTGCTGCCTTGCCCTTCCTCCCTCTGATTGCTTGATTTGTTTCACCTGTCCCCACTCACCCCTATTTAAGCCGGTCACGTCATGACCGCCGTTACAATAATCTATTGAGTTGATTTATATAGATAATTCACAATAATGAACCTAATCTGGATCTTTAAATTGCTAATTGCCAATTAATTTAAGTAAATATGCTAAGTAAATAATTTTCATCTTCTGCCATGCTTATATCATATGTTTTAAAGGCATTGGCGTATTGTGTACATAACAGAGGACAATATGAATTAAAATGGTCCTTTACAATAGTGACAAGCATTGCTTACACAAGCACTATTTGTAGTTGGCAGCAGGTGTAGATTTAGTTACTAACCCCAAAAAGATCAGACCTATTAAAATTATTGATAAATGCAGAGATGCACGTAAATGTCAGTTAATGAAACGTTTACACACAAATTTGTTCTGCTCAAGTTTCATGAATGGACAATATACAATAGACACTTTAACGACAATCTGGTATCTCTGTCCAACATCAACAGAGTTGTTATCCACTTTGTTACCTTCCTAACTCGAGGTTATCTGTTGGGGTCAAATCTAAGAGTCAACAGACCTGGCATGCAGCATTCTTATCTGCATTTCTCATCCATAGGCGGTCTACACATAATGTTAATTTAACTGAGAACACATTATTCCTTTCACATACTTTGGCTGTTAATAATTTGAATAACACAATGAAGATATATTTAACGATGCAATTTAATTGAAAGAGACCAGAATGGACAGCAGAGTTGCGGAATCAATTGGAATGCAGCTACTCATCCTAACCTAAACAATCCTAATCTGTTTTTTGGCTCCCCTCCATATCGGCCCTGGCCAAGGTTGCTGCTGGAATAACTCCACCAGAAGATCACTGCTGTCTGATGCTCTGAACTATCTACTCCGAACACCTGCTGATTGTTGAGTTTGTCTAGGGCACAACAAGGGTCGTCTCCACAGCAACCGCTGTGTTATCGCAATGACATCCTGTGGAAGAGAGGAAGACTGTGGCGGGGCGAAGGTAGCGCACACAAATACACACATTCACACTTGCACATATGAACACAACCCTACCCTCCCCATCCAACGCCTTCGAAGCTTTACCCCCATGGTGCAGCAGGCGGGGTTCGCAGGGCTGTGCCTCAAATGGCTGTGGCTATCCACTGGCTGCCTACCACACTGGAACACCTCACCTCTCTTTTCCCTAAATTTTGCAAGTCTATTGTGTGTTTTTTGTGTATTGTATGTCACGTAATGTTGGTATTTGTGCTAATGTTGCCAAGGTTTTTTCTGGTCCCACACTGTGCTCCCTTTGGAGCATAGTCTGACACTTTTTTTTCTCCTCCCCTCTCCTCCTGTTCTCCTTTCCTACCCCCCTTCATACTCTCAATCCCTTGTCCTGTCTCCCTTTTGTTGTATTGTTGAGTTGAATATGAGGCAAATTTCACTGTACTCGTGACAGTGACAATGAAGGCTTTCCATTCCTAAAAAAAGGAATAAGAATATAAATAATACAACCAACAACAACATAAGAACAGGCAACAAAGGTAAAAATACTTAAACAGGTTAAAATAGGCAATAGGTAGAATAGAGGGCTAAGCAATATTAAAAGCACAGGATAAGAAGAATGTTTTTAGGTGGGACTTGAACACTCCTAGGCTATGGGCAGCTTGGCTGTGGAGGGGGAGAGCGTTGCAGAGCTTGGAGGCCGCCACAGCAAAAGCTCTGTCCCCTCAGGTCGCGAGACGGGACCTTGGTACCTCCAGTAGAAGCTGATTGGCGGATCTAAGAGCTCAGGCAGGGGAGTGGTGGTGGAAGAGGTCTGACAGGTAGGAGGGGGCAAGGCCGTGGAGGGATTTGAATATGAAGCGCAGAAGTTTGAATTCAATTTGGTAGCGAATTGAAAGGTCAATGCAGTTATCTACCAGGAAGATTTTTAGACTTGATGCTTCCCTCTGCTCACCAGCTTTATGGAGATGCTATTGTCATTCTCCAGCAGGACTTGACCCCTGCCCACACCTGGTTTTAGGACCATGGTATACCTTTGCTTGATTGGCCAACAAACTCACCTGACCTAAATCCCACAGAAAATCTATGGGGTATGGTGAAGAAGATATGAGACAGCAGATCTAACCATGCAGAAGAGTTCATGGCTGCTATTGGATCAACCTGGGCCTCCATAACACTTCAGCAGTGACACAGACTGGACACCTCCATTCCACACTGCATTGCAGCGGTAATTCATACAGAGGGTATTGAGTTCTAGACATGTGTGAGTAATATACAAGTTTGAGTAATATACAAAATTTCTGAAATAATTTTGGGTTTAGCTGTCAAAATGAAAGAAACATTTGATGTAGCGTCCTGTGTGTGATAATTATATATAAAGGTGTTTCACTTTTTGAATTGATTTACTGAAAAAGATGATATTCATGAAGATGCATGTATGTGTATGGATCGGATTGTGATTGAATCCTTACTAGCATTTAAGAGAAGCACAGAGACCCAGGGCAACATGAGAGCAAAGCAAAGTGTAGCAATCACACAGAACAGCACTAAAATACCAGCCACAGGGACAGTGTGTTCGCTACCACATTGTTCCTCCTCTTAACCTGGAAAATATCCAGGCTACTTACCTCAAGAAGTAGAGCCCCTCGAATCACTCTCTGGTTAAAGCACTGTAATGAATGGAGAAACGTTAGTAGATCTGTGCAAACCACAACACACCTAAAACACATAGTCACACTAAAGTGCTGCAAAGCCCAAATCAGGCTGGAGGATTAAATGCCAGACAGTTTTGCTGTGTGTCAGCTATGTGCAGTAAGTACATAGCGGAGGACTGGGGCAGAAGCTCCTTCATTTCTTAAACTTTTATTGAATTGCATCTATGTGAGTGGAGAGGGGTTTCTCGGCTGAACAGGACTGGGTACCTATGAAAAAGGAGGAGAAGGTAGGGGGAGGGGTGGGAGAGACACTAAGGAAAACAAAAGAAAACAAAGCAACAACAGCAAATCAACAAGCTGTGAAAACAACATTTATAGCAGGTCGAAGGGTTAACAATATGTGAAAATGGGAGAGAAGAGACACCGGCAGACAGCCACAACACCCACAACAAAAACAGTAACTATAAGCAATGTGAATGTTAAATGTATCCATGAGTAACTGTAATAACAGCATCAAACATACAGTATGTGAGCAACCCAATAATAACTGTTAGAGTACCATTAACCACAAAGCAAGGTATACAGTACAGTTTAGACAGAACCGTATTAAGTAGGTAAAAATGTATTTATTACAGATTTACAGACGATTAACAGAACTGATAAACTATCCAAACTTTCTATGTGAGATTGTCACCTGGATGTTGATGGGATTTGGAATAGCAGGGTCACAACAGTGGTACGGTAGAGGCACAGCCATGTGTGACTTGGGAGAACAATCCCTACTGTTGGGAGAACAGTAGGCATGCAGGTGTCCACCCAGTTGCAGATGGCGGAGCCTGCTGTGTGCCCCAACTGGCCCCCAAGCCCTCAGTGTCTATAGTGCAGAGCCAGATCCCCTCTCAAAGGGCCTTTCACAGTGGTTCCAGTGCGTCCTCAGACAATCGTTGGTGGACAGTTGTGATGTTACACATGGGTGAAATCTGCTGAAACTTCATTAGTGGACTCTGGAAAGTGCCTGAGGGTTGCAGTGACTCGGAAGATGCAGCGTCATTCTCCACCGTTCAAGCACAAGTAATCCGCTGCCTTGTTAGCGTTGTGTAATTGAATTTGCACTTTTAGCCCTCAGATGGCGTGGTCCTCTGTCAAAGGAAAGGACTGTGTTTTCCAGCCCCTCAAACGATTAGAAAAACAAGGATTGTGCTGCAGAACAGTTATTAATACAAATAAATTAATTACTTAATTCATACAAATGAGGTTTTTCCATGCTTGTTTCATAGCTCAGTTTGTGTGTTGAGCTGCAAGTCGCGGTTAATGTTACGTGAAGGTCAGAGAGGGTTTTTTTTTATTCAGTGGGGGGTGTATCAACTCCTCCTAATGGAACAACAACATGAGGTTATGTGTATGTGTGTGTGTGTGTGCGCACGCACTTAGGTCGTCTGATCATGTTACCAGGGGCCTGTATTAAGCAGTATTTTGGTGTTAGCGAGATAACTTCAGGGTTGATCCTGGATCTTCGGTACCACGAAGGTGGATTTCGTTGAATCAAGACCCGTTATCATGGTAATTTACTCTGAAAAACTATCCTGCTCCAGAGCAGGATAACTGTCTGGATTGAATCTGATCCCGTGAAAAGCACCACCCACTGGCCAATCAGATGTCCGGAAAAAACAATGACCTGCCCATTCCTCCCCGTAAGACAGGTGGTGAGGAGAGAGTTACGGTGTGAAAGAATCTTCTGGGACCAATCTAACCCGTTAAATCTCACCGAATTTTACCGATTCTCACACACTGGACCACAGACAGTGTACATTGCCCTGAGGTTCTTTGACACGGGTCGTTTCCTTTATTCAGTGGGAGATTAAACGTCGGACCACCGACAGACGGTGACCTCACTGACCTCACTGATTTAAAAGATGAGTTCATTGTCTTCACGAGACACTTTCCATACATGTGGTTCAGTAAAGAAAATATGAACAGTGTCATCTCCACACTTTATTCATGGTGTTTGAGGGTTCCCCCTCTTTTTTGAAGAGGGATATTTTTGTTCTTTTTCCCTGATCATCTCGAACACAGCTCCATCAGATTTGATTCAGACTGTAGGTGCCAGGTATCTTCCTTCTTTGTGTCACATCTGAGGAGGAGTCAGGTGGTACTTGAGGGAAGTAGTAAAATCAGCTGTTTTACCGGCGGAATGTATGAATGAACTGGGGGAGGGGGTCCTACTTTTTGCTGACCGCTCGTTTGCTCACTGGCTTGCACTGTGTTTTAAAGGTTTTTTGTGGGATTCACTGTTTGGATTTTATACTTAATAAATGAAAGTAAATGGCAGACATTGGAGCCTTTAGTTTTTATTGTTTAGTCCGTCCGTCAAACACCCTTTGGCCCCGTGCTCAGCCTCCTGACGACTCGTGGGTTTTCATAGTCGTCTAATACAGACGATCAACTTGGTATATTGATATGAATGAATTGAATTTCAACACTAAAGTTCATGCTTTAGTGTTTTTATGTTTGTTTTTTCCCAGTTAAAAGAACAATGTGATTTCGAGGGATCCACGGATGTTGTAGGTTCATTGAGGAATTAATGAACAACGTACAGATTTACACAGTCTGAGATGTGTTGCCAGCTGCTTTGTCGTCTTCTGGCATCTTCCACGGTGTTTGTCTTTTCTACAATCACTGACTTCTCTTCCTACTTTTCCAGCATTAACCTCTGCGGCCGGCGCGAGGCGCTCTGTCTCCCGTTCGTGCACTGATGATTGTGATTGGTCTGCTGCCTTGACACACCTCTTATACGTGCGCGTTCACGGGTCTTGATGACAAAGCTGGATTGAATTAGCGAGATCATGGCGATCAGGATAATCGGTACCACAAAACTGGATAAGTCAGTCCTGGATCAATGGATCGAGCTTCATGGTACAGGCCTCTGGTGTAGAAACTTAGGAATCATCTCCAGAAATACATGCGTCCACATAAACCCGGGGAATCCACTGTAGTAAATCCTCCGGGCCTGTAGGAGGAGCTGTAAGACTCCCACAGAAATACACCATCACAGAGAAGAAGACATGGAGCCTAGGCACAAAACTCATGTGACGTAAACAAACACACAAAGAAGAAGATGGCAGAGAATATGAATGGAACAAAATGGATATATTTGTGTGGTGGGACAAGCAGACACATCATATTCAGCATGTTAGCAGGTTAGCGCATGTGGGCTAAAGGAAAGGTGGTGCTATGATGTCATCAGCTCAGGAAAGTGGTTGGTCGGTGCTTGTACACACCAGGAGAAACAGTGATTTCATATTCAGTCACTCTGGGACCGGTTTGATCATAATTCAGGCTCCATCTGAACTCATCTACATGTGGACCTGGCCTCAAAGTTTGTATATTTTAGCATCGATACTTATGTTCACATCAAGTAGCTCATGGCATGCTCCAATATGACAATGCTTGGATTCATTGGGCTCACACTGTGGAAGAGTGGTTCAGGGAGCATGAGACATCATTTCATACAGTGATTGGCCACACAGAGTCCAGACCCGCTGACAATCTGTGCTGGAGAGGGTTTGTGCACTGGTCCCTGATCTACTGATTAGGGACTGACAACGTGAAGTGGTTGAGGAACGTCCTCAGGAGCGGCAGCAAATGTTTCTAATTAAAGTGTTGAATTGTTCTCATTTGGTGACAGTAGAAGAGCGATTAATATATGTGATATGAAGTTTGTTCATATCACCAATTGTTCACCAATTCCACATTTAACGTCCTCGCAGATGTTTGCGTTAATTCTCTTTGGGATTAATCAACTGTTAAGTGAATTCCTGTTGATCTCATCAGATATATTCAAATAATGACTTAATCAATGCAGAATTTTAAATATTAATGCAGCTGTGTCAATGAGTTAATGGGCTGAAATCAAACTATGAATTCACTCTGTCGTCTGTCCGCAGAACATTTGCTAATGAGATCCACATTTGAGCAATCTGACGGCGTCTTCAAAACCACTAACTTTAAAAACAGTTTCCCGCAGCGCGGTGTCTGTCAGCCATTGATTCATCAGACTGACCTTCCTCCTCACAAAGTGTCTCCCTGAAGAGTGACGTGTAGCTTTGGTGTGGAGGAGTTTTTAAAGTAGATGGAGTTTGGAGAAAAGTCCTCAGTGTTATAATTAGTCATCACACTCTGAGAGGAAACTACATTTCACCAGCGGCCTGCTTGATGAAATTTTAGAGAGACATTTTAGCTTCAATGCAGATGAAACACAGCGACAGTACCATCTAGTCCTATTCCAGTCTCATCAATTGCAACTGTACTTAGATTAATTAAATTGTCTAATATTTGTGTATGTATCTTTCTTTGCATATTGTTTTTTTGTATTTGACTTTTTTGTATTTTTTTCTATTTGATCTTGTTTTATTTGACTTATGTAAGCTCTTCTATATTTGTATTTTTTAAACTTTTCTACCTCCATACAATGTGTACAATAATTATGATTCTGATTCAATAGAGCCTGGACATATCTACTGGCAGTCACTCTGTGCAGGCCAGTACAATGGTTGCTGATCACATGACCGTACTGTATGTCTCTGAAAGCACTCTAATAGTTTCGTCGATATCCGGACAGATATGATATCAACCTGTACAATGTTCCTGAAATGACTCAGCTGGAATCGATAAGAGCAGATATACAACACGAAAACATCAGACATGTGACACAAAGCACTGTGGACACTTGATAACTTGATACGGACGTGAGACACCTGTGAATCAGGTTATGGGTTGTGTTAGAAGATTGTACATAATTATCTCATTGTTTTCATTTGGACATTGAACTATGCCACGCTGATTGCCTAACAAAGTTTAATCAAGGTCAACTTGACTTGAGATCAAGACGCCCTGGAAGAAGTTCACTGCGTACGAGCAAACCATTAAAGAATGTACTTCTCCCATCTATTGAACTTGGTTTTCAACCCACCTGTAACATGATCGCTTATGCAACGAAGAACACGCCTACATGCATGCACACTCACACAACACTGACCACTTCTACTATTATTTCTCAATCCTTTAAATAAATCTGCAAGGCGGAAACTCAGCGTGAGTCTCACAGAGCGCGGGTCTCGCTGAAAGTCCTAGTGTCTCTCAGCTGTGTGATCGCCCTTGCAAGTAAAGCTAAAAAGTGTTCGTACCAGCACCAGAATTTTAAAATGAACCCGATACAAAACAGGGAGCCAGTGGAGGGATTTTGGAATCAGAGTGATGTGAGCTCTCTGTGTCACGAGTGTCAATTCACCCTCTGTGTTATGTCCATGTCCGTCCCAGTTCCTGTTTTATTTTGAAAGTCTGTGTTTGTTCTCATTTCTGTCACCTTGCCTTTCCTCCCTTGACTGCCCTCATTGTTTCCACCTGTTCCCCCTCCTTTCCTATTTAAGCCGGTCATGTCCCTTGTCTTGTGCCGAATCGTTACCTTTGTGGTCGAGAATGCGCACGTCATTGTCTTGTCGTTGATCCCTGTGTGAGTGTCAGAGTTCATTTGCTAAATCCTTTCATAGCCTTTGTTTTCCATAGTCGATCCGTAGCCTTAGCTTCGCGCTTTGTTTAGTCATATCGAAATTGTCCTTTTCCCCGGTTCGGGCGACTTATGTTCTTTGATATTCGGTACATTTTTTCGCCTCCTAAGTGAGTGTTGTTTTCAGTTCTCCCCTTTTTGATCTCTTAGTCTCGTTTTTGAGCATAGCCTGTGTTTCACCAAATTCTTAATAAAATTAAGTTTTGGTCGTCTGCATCTGGGTTCAGAGCTTTTTTCTTTAGCCATCGTTACATATCATCCACAAAGCGCTGGATTAGTAGAAAGGACAAATGGAACCATCAAACAAAGATTAAGGAAAAACATGGAAGAAACAGGCAGACCATGGCCTGAATGTTTCAGAATAGTCAAAATGTGGATGAGAATAACCCAAGGTGAAGGAAAACTCACACCATTTGGATAATACACGGAAGAGTTTTCCCACTACCAATGACTAATGAACCATTAGACAAAGCCATACGAGAACACATGTTGGTGGATTGGATGACACAATTGTTTAAGAACAAGGAAGTCATAATTAACAAACTGCCACAAGACTCTGATACTGTTCTCACCAGGTTGACACCAGGCGATTGGGTCCTAGTGAAGGTGCTTCAGCGGAGGTCCTGGAGTTCTCCACGGAGGGAAGGTCCATACCAAGTGCTAATCACCAATCCCACTGCATGCAAGGTTGCTGAGAGACCTTCGTGGATACATCAAAGCCATTGCAAGAAAGTTGACATTCTGACGGCTCCACCGGCCCCTGCAGTGTAGCGATGGAAGTCCGGTTACAAAGGGAACAGTGCTCAATAGGACCTGTTGTCTCAACCTGGTGAAGAAACCAACTGAACCGCCCTCATTATGGCCAATTGGTGGCGACTCGTGGTCCTCTCTCCCTATCTAGGAGATAGAATAGGAATAATTAGAATATGACAACTGTAAGTGCCACATTTGACACAAACTTCCAGGATAATATTTCAACAGGATGTTCATCACCTTAAAACATCATGTTCTTCTCATGTCAGTCTAATTCCATGTCCAGCCAGCTATATTGGACGTGTATTCACTTTGACTTGATACACACATCATTGTCACCTAGTACATAAGTGTGTTTTAAAACCTGGTGTTTTTTAATCTTGTTTCTTTTCATCCAATTTGGAGCGACCTGTAGGTATGCTTGGCTCTGTATTTACAGTCAGTCACACATCGTGACCCGTCAGCTGATGTTGGTATTATTTCACCTCCTACGACTGTTGTTACTCACATGTTACTGTTGATGCCGGACCTGGGGCCTGTACCACGAAGCTCGATTAATAACTGATCATGGCGATCAGGATCATCGGTACCATGAAGCTGGATATCAACTCGCTAATTCAATCCAGCTTTGTCTCATCAAGACCTGTGAACGCGCACGTATAAGAGGTGTGTTCGAGGCAGCAGACCAATCACAATCTAGAGCGCACGAACGGGAGACAGAGCGCCTCACGCCGGCCGCAGAGGGTAATGTTGGAAAAGTAGGAAGAGAAGTCAGTGATTGTAGAAAAGACAAACACCGTGGAAGATGACAGAAGACGACAAAGCTGCTGACAACGCATCTCAAACTGTGTAAATGTGTACGTTGTTCATTAATTCCTCAATGAACCTACAACACCCGTGGATCCCTCGAAATCACATGTTTTTTCCCAGTTAGAAGATCAAACATAAAAACACTAAATCGTCAACTTTCAACTTTAGTATTGAAATTCAGTTAATTCATATCAATATAGCTAGTTGATCGTCCGTATTAGGAGACTATGAAAACCCACGAGTCGTCAGGAGGCTGAGCATGGGGACAAAGGGGATTTGACGGCGCTTCCATCCATCCATCCATCCATCATCGTCCACTTATCCGGGGCCGGGTCGTGGGGGCAGCAGCCCAAGTAGGGACACCCAGACTTCCCTCACCCCAGCCACCTCCTCTAGCTCTTCCGGGGGGACCCCAAGGCGTTCCCAAGCCAGCTGAGCGACATAGTCGCTCCAGCGTGTCCTGGGCCTTCCCCGGGGTCTCCTCCCGGTGGGGCATGCCTGGAACACCTCCCTCGGAAGGCGTCCAGGGGGCATTCGATACAGATGCCCGAGCCACCTCAGCTGGCTCCTCTCGATGTGGAGGAGCAGCGGCTCTACTCCGAGCTCCTCCCGGGTGACAGAGCTCCTCACCCTATCTCTAAGGGAGCGCCCCGCCACCCTGCAGAGGAAACTCATTTCAGCCGCTTGTATCCGAGATCTTATTCTTTCGGTCATGAGGGTAGGAACGTAGATTGACCGGTAAATCGAGAGCTTTGCCTTTCGGCTCAGCTCCTTCTTCACCACGACAGACCGGTACAGAGACCGCATTACTGCGGCCGCTGCACCGATCCGCCTGTCAATCTCACGCTCCCTTCTTCCCTCACTCGTGAACACGACCCCAAGATACTTAAACTCCTCCACTTGAGACAAGGACTCTCCTCCAACCCGGAGGGGGCAGGCCACCTTTTTCCGGTCGAGAACCATGGCCTCGGACTTGGAGGTGCTGATTCTCAT
>CAAKHB010005792.1:0-15242 GCA_901007665.1 Aeoliscus strigatus | reverse complement strand
AAAACCCTAACAGGGGATGGGATGCAACGCATCGAGATGCAAACGTAGAAACGCTAACAATGGTGTAGGACGCCCATGTAGGCTGCGACGTAGGGTCTGCATCAACACTCACGTCTGAGAGCTTTGTTAATAAAAGCATGACAGGGCAGTGTTTCTCTGGGAGAAAGAGCAGTACTGTTTTATGTGTGTGTAGGCTGCTTTTTATTGTTATATGCAGAGAGCAAATAATATGTCCCCAGTGTCTATAGTTGGGCCATCTGTCATCATGCAGGGCCCCATAACTCCTATTTGCTCTGTAGAAATGAAAAATCAAATGGCTGTGTGTGCACAGTCTTTGTGGCTGTGTCCCACCATCGCACTGACATGTTTCTACTGAAGTTCCTGAAGTAGTAGCAGCAGTAGAGCTGCTGTACCTCATTTGTGATTGATTTGTCGACATATCGGACATACTGGAATATATTCTGTAACTTTCTCAGGTGCTTGTAGGTGTTTGTTTCTTTAAATGAAATATGAAACGAAGGGGTCAATCTGCTGAACGGATTTGAATTTAAACTGAAATAAAAACCTTCTATGGACACATTTTGTAATCTACATGTGACTTCAGTGGTATTTATTCCTGTCATCCATTCACAATGACGCCTTTTCATTTCCATTTAAATAGATTTCCTCGGCAGTTGTTTGAGTGAGTTAATGCATGTGTGTCTGTCTGTCTGTCCAAGTTGACTGAATTGCCAAATTTACTGATGTTTCAATGTGAAAATATTCTGTTCATAATGATAGTGTTGAGTGAATAAGTGGACTGCTTTGCATTTTGTTTGTATCTGCGTGTGTGTATATGTGTGTGTGTATTTTCTCTCAACCTTAAAGAAGAACAACATCTGCATCAAATCACGACTATACGTGGTCCCCTGACTTGCTGTTAATAATCTGACATTCACTCTTCCAGCCAACTCATTGTCACTTTCTGCTGCAAATGCTCGCTCCAGCAGAGAGGATGTTCAGAGTCTCTGACAGAAAAATTAACACGTGCTGTGTTAATGGTCACTAATGTTCTTCAGTGTCAGTGTATTAATTACGAGTTGCTTCTGTTTTTGCCTTTGGCGAACTGGCAACACCCACAACAACGGAGCACCCTAACATGACAATCACACTGAAGCAGCCTCAGAAAATGTTCTTACATGTCATGAAAACTTTCTTACATGTCATTTTAAACCTTTGCTTACTCCTTGTAGACAAGCTGAAAGTAAAAGCTACCTGGATTTTTGCAGAGGCCTGCCTTCGACTGGTTGTTTATTGGGGACTTGCGGTTGTGGTCTGATAGTTGATTGGCGTGAACTGTCAGAGACAGAATAGGTCATACAGACCAACGTTGTCATCTCAACTGTCAAACCTGCACCACCTTCATGTTTGAATAGTTAATTATTACGCCACAAAACAGGGCAAGTAATTTTTGACACTTCACACAATATTTATTCTAATTGAACTATTCATGTGCTTAATGACAGATTGACCGTTCTTGTGAGTCTGAAAGTTGTTCATCGCAGATTTTTCTGCACCTGTCCCCTATGACCAGAGCGTCTGGCCAGGAACCGATGACGGACTGTGGGTATTTATAGCCATGAGTTCCCAGCGTTAAAATAGTAGAAACTGAGCAATTAAGAATGGTGCTGAGGTTGGTGAGAGGGCACTGGAGGGGAAAGAATGATTCGGCTTAAGAGATGATTGTGTGACACCCCCCACCCACTTCCCTGCTGGTTGGGGCTCCCCTAACTGCATGTGTCACTCTGAACCAAAACACTGCTTTGCATTTCTGGTCATTAGCCAAGGAGCCTGGGGGCAAGGTGTTGAAGACTGCGAGTATCTAAGTGTGGAAATGAATTCCCGGCCAGGCCTGAGCGCTTGTGGCTGAATCGAGGGCTGTTGATCTGAGTGCGTCAATGTGCCGGCGGCTTTGGGTGGAGAGGAGCGGGTGAGGGAAAGATGGATGGTCCATTCATCCTTAAACAACCTTCCTCCACACGGACCACCTGCAAGCCTGATGCCAGACAGACCCAGCAGATCATGATCTGGCTGTGTTTACTCAGGGAAGTGAGGAGGCTAAGTGTCCTCATTAGAGGCTGGATTCTGGCTGAATGTCAATGAAGACAGCCAGCAGTGGCAGATGGGGATGTTCCCGTTTTATGGGGACACCACGGCCCCACTGGGATTTTATGGGGACACCACAGGGTTTCAGGCTCTGAACAAAAATTGTTGAATATGGCACTTTTCTGCGCAACTCATGACAAGATCTTTTGCACAATTTTACCCATGCTTCACATTTGTTCAGAGTCGGCACCAGCAGCAGTTCTGGACCGTCGGCGAGTTGTCACAATGTGTGAGAGTGTGAGGGAGACCTCAGTCGCTGTCATTCAGACATGTTGTAGAGTTTTGAGTCGACTCTTGATGCAGTCAGGTCACGTGTACCGACCCAACTGCAGACGCATTCTGCCAATAGGAAGTAGTGGTGATATCAAAACGATGGTGAACAGCAAAGGCGGAAGAGGAAACTGGACGACACTAATGTGGTCACACTTTTTGTTCTTCATGGATCTCTCAGAGCAGATTGCTGCACAAACAGCAGTTTGTCGTCCATGTTTGTCCTCCAACTGTTGCTGTCATAAACACGGTAGCCCTCCAGAGAGTTTGATGCTGACAAATTCATGAGATCCGTCATCAGGCGCAGTCGTTCTGTGTTGATCTCCAGTCTTTCAGTCCTCAGAACAAATCCATTGAAAGCAGCCGGGTAGTGTTCTGCTGGTCTTTACTTTTTCACCCCTGTGAATTTTGTTGACGAATACTATGACGAAAAACATTCATCAACAAACCTGTTTCACAAAAACTAAAATATAACAATTCAATTTCGTCAACGAATTCCGAGATGAAAATCTTAGGGCGGGACAAACGGATAAGAGGTCCAATCAGAACTGCTCTTTGTGGGCTGTTTAGAGGGCAGGGCTTCTATGCAGAAGCAGCAGAGCCATTCTAAACTTTACACGGTTTGCTGGACATTTTCACAACAGTTAGGCTGTTTACATTATATTTAGTTGTATGTTGGTCTATAGAAATAAAGTGGAATTGTATTGCATTGTATTGTCTTCATTACAGAGCTTTGGTTGATTTCACTCGTTAGTGACACACGTCACAAAGGTGCATTTATCCTGTTGGAGTGCAGCGGCATGTCTCAACAACTGAAATGTCCAAGCTAAGTCTGGGATGAAAACAAAGAATTGACATCTGCTCACACCTCACCTATGATAACAAGGACAGAAGACATTCTAAGACGTTGTAGCAAAGCTGTTATTTATTATTATGTTACTGCTCCTGAGGTGCATGAACATTCACAGTATTTTTATAGGATTTTCTGTATTTAGGTATGTTGTGTGATAGCATTACAGCTACTTTTTTTCTTATTATTTATGAAAGTTGTGCATTATATTATTTCTTAGTTTTTAATTTGGCACAGACAGTAGAAGACAATAAGTTCAGAGTTAGGTGGTTATGTATTTCAGTAATACTGTACTTCATCTTGAAGTCTTAATTTATGTGAGATTATCTTTTGTGAAATGGCCATGATCATCTTTTTGACATTAAGAATAAGATACACGTATTGCATTACAACTGTTAAATAAGTCTCTGTATTGCATATTTAAACCTTGATAACCATTTCATAACAGACTGATTTCCATTGACTGGATCTTCTGACTAAAACTTGACTAAAATAAGAGTAAGACCAAAAGGTTTCAGGTGAATAAAATAAGACAAAAACTAAACGTATTATTCAAAAGATTAAGACTAAATCAGAATTCACTGATTGCTGAACATTAACACCGTCACTCACACCACTCATGTTTTCTTGTGCCATCTGAAAAAAACTCACAGAAGCTGTCAGCATTGTCCTCACACCTCTGGGTGGTGTGACACAAATATTGTGTGTGTGTGTGTGTGTGTGGATTCTCTCCTTGTGACGCTGTGTTACTGAGTCAGTAATGATGCTCTTATCATCCTACTGATACTACTCCGTGCAGCCTTGTTTCAGTTTATTTGTCACATACATACGCACATGAACTTTAAGTCAAATACCACAAATGCTGGATTTTTGGGAGTAATGTCTGCTAATCACATTTCACATTGCCACTTGTCACAAACTGATATTTCTCTACCAGTTCAGGGTCAAAATTCTGATTGCAAAATAATGAGTAGGACAAGCAGCATGAGGTTTTATCAGCTCTGGGCTGATTGATGAATAAATAAATACAAAGTGCTGTTTCTGCACAATGGATTTCCATATTGGCTGGGATGAGAATCAGCACCTCCAAGTCGGCTGCCCCCTGGACGCCTCCCGAGGGAGGTGTTCCAGGCATGTCGCACAAGGAGGAGACCCCGGGGAAGACCTAGGACACGCTGGAGTGACTATGTCACTCGGCTGGCTTGGGAACGCCTTGGGTTCCTCCTAGAAGAGGTGGAGGAGGTGTCTGGGGAGAGGGAAGTCTGGGCGTCCCTTCTCAGGCTGCTGCCCCCGTGACCTGGCCCCAGATAAAGCGGAAGATGGATGGATGGATGGATTTCCGTGTCAGTAGACAATAACAAATTCAGCAGAAGACTTGTAAATCAATCTCAAAGTGACATTGACATCACTCTGGGATATATTTATACAAATACTTGTAAGTCATACATGTCAAGCCTATTTTACATCTGTATGTCACAATATGAATAATGAACATTTGGAACATTTTCTCCTTTTTCTCCCTGAGTTAATAGTTGGCTCTCAGTATTGTGAAATTAATCTGAATTTTTAAAAAATGTTTTTGCTTCCTCTTCCAGATCTGGGCTCACTACCCTGGGATGATTTGGAGAATGACCTTCCAGATGAGTTGATTCCAAACGGAGGAGACCTGAGCCTGATGGGTGGGATGCCTGCGAACGGTGGAACAGCACCAGGAGCCGGTGGACCAGGTGGCACCGCATCGAGTGTCGTCCCAGATGCAGCCGCCAAGCACAAGCAGCTCTCAGAGCTTCTTCGAGCCGGTAGCACCTCCAGTATCGCAGGCACCGGGCTGAGCTCAGGAAGCCCTCAGCCTGGGAGTATGGGTCCTCAGCTGAGCACACCACTGGGTAAGAGCCCCCTTGGCCAGGGCTCCCCCAACAACCACCCGTCCCCCCAGGCCCAAAAAGCAGGAACGCCTACTGGAGTAGCAGGACAGAACAACAACAACACTGCAACAATGAGCTTGAACACAACAGGGTTCAATCAGGCCATGATGAACAGCAACCAGGGCCACACTGGGCTCTTGACCCAGGGGGGGCAGCCTCAGCCGGGGCAGGTGATGAATGGTGGTCTCGGACCTGGTGCTGGGAGAGGACGGGGAGTAGGGATGGTGGGCATGCAGTACCAGGGGCCGAGCATGCAGGGAGCAGCTCCAGGACCAGGAGGAGCAGGGAGTGCACTCGCTGAAACGCTCACCCAGGGGGGGCAGCAGATGGGAGCTCATGCTACAGTGGGTGCGGCCCAGCAAGCAGGCAACAAGAACAAAGTGAGTCACAACATTCTTTGAATTTAGCAGTTGCATGTGTACTGAACCGTAAATGAAATCATGACACAGGTTTCATTGTTCAGTCTGAGAGTCATATTAATGTTGTGGATGAAGTTTAGCAAAGTTCTTCCAAAGTCCAGACCAGAGGTCCCAGGCGCAATGACTTGAAACTTGCAAAAGAACAAGTCACACTGAGGCACAGAGCTTAGACCTCACGTAGGCCACTGCTGTTTCCAACGGCAACATGCACATCACGATGTGCCACTTGCCAGCAGAACTACACAACAAAGCCACCAGAGCACTAATTGTTCTCGTAGTTAAATATGACTTTTCTTCACAGTAACAGTTAGCATGTCAATCTACTGTTATCAAGACATGGTTTAAAAACATTTATCAAAGCGTCCTCCTTGTCCTCGGTCCAAATGTCAGCCATGTTTGTTGTGTGTGTGTGTGTTTGTAGATGTCTCACACACACAAGAGTATCATGTTGGTACCCATCGCCTGCTCCCAGCTGGTAGGTGAGAACCTTTGTCTGCCAATAAACAGGTGGAATTGCTGCTTGATGAAAGCCAAGGTGCAACTGGACCATTCAGGCCGCTGACACTGATTAAAAACACTCAGCTGCGTCTTTTGACTGGACTAGCCATCAAGTTGGACACGTGAATGTGATGATGCAGTGAAGAACATTGTAAATGTGCTTCATAATGACACATCCCTCAGTGTTTTGACATGTGTACGTCACATATGCATTTTTTTTTGCCAGCATGCAAATGTCTGCTTGGTATTTAAAAGTCAAAATAACACTGAAAAACCGTAAAGCCATTCCTTTCCCTGGACGCCCCAACCTCACAATAGACTGCACGTCAGTGTTGTATTGTAGATGGAAATGGTCCATGACCAAAGCCCCACTGAATCTCTGTTTTCAGTCATTGCAATGTGGTTGCTCCAGTAATTTTATTAAGACTGTAACTCATAACTCAGTTCAATCTCATGTATGAAGAGCAAAGATTCTGCTGTCTGTTTGTCAAGGTTGAAAATTCTTTTTTCATGTTGTTGACATGTCAGAGTCACAGTTCTTTACTGTCAGGATATTGGATATCTTTCATAAAAGACTATCAGCCATTAAAAATCCATTTCCTCCATGTTCTCAGTAATAATGTTCCATAAATCAGACATGAAGAACCGCTCAGTAAAAACTTTTAGAATTGAAAAAGAGTTTGGTCATAAATGGAGATTTTTGTCTCCGTATATGAGAACCATGGATTGTCTTTTTCAACAGAATTGTGCAAGCCCACCAACACCTTTAACTGTCAGGGAACTGCATTCTGAAATTGTTCTTTTTGGAAAAGTAGTGTATTTATCAACATGTTCTTCTGCCCTCTCAGCTCATTGTCAGAGCTCAGAGGAGAAAATTAGACTTGAGAAGCCGCTGTTCGTGAGAATGTGTATTTATATTTGGGTTGAATTGTCACCTCATTTTCTGCTGACTGCGGGTTAGAAGAGACCCTGAAGCTGCTTGTAACCACAATAGACAGATGCAGCGAGTATATCGAAGAAACTCTTTGAAATAGAGAACAGCAGGCAAACGTGCCTTGAACACAAACGGGGGGGGGCTGCTTGTAGCGTTGGTGCTCTGTTGTAAACAGTCGTATTTCCCTGCAATCAGCAGCCAAGCTTTACACCACGTTATGTTTGGACACCATTTGTTGTGTTACGATACTGTGTCAAAAGGGCACATTTGTGTTTTCATAATCTATACAAGTGTAGGATTGAAAGAAGTAAACTCATAGTTCAACTTTCAGTATTGGTACGTAACTTACATCTGATTTTACAAAGAAAATCATAAACCACAAGTTGATTTTCACCCTTAATGACGTATCAGTGCTTATTAGCTCTGGGTGACTCGGTCTGTAAATCATTTCTTTGTATGTTTTAGTGAACTGATGATAAAGGATTTTTAGATTTACTTACTTCTAGTGCACAGTGTTAGATTTAAGTAAAGTCCTTGAGTACCTTTGTTGAAAAAACAAAAACAATCAACGAGGCAAATATGCTTCGAATCAAGGCGGCTGTTTAAACGGTGCACGGAGGATGAGGCTAGGTGGCACTAGTGCCCCGAAATGGATGCTCACCGTCACATACACAGAAGAAGACGACGATGACGGAGACGCAGCAGCGGCATTTAACAGCTAGTTCAAAACAGACTGGAGCACATTCCAAAACCAACTGCAGAGATCAGACTGCTCTAAACCGACGACGACCAGGCTGGGATTCAGCTGATAAACATACCGGTAATTAGGAAAAGCACACGTTCGTCCACGACACCACCGAGTTTAGAACCTCCACTGTTTTATTATTGTGCTTCAATAAATATCATGTTTTTGTCCGATTAGAATCTTCGGAAAGAATTCTATAATTGCAGCTCTAATTGCTACAGGTGAGCTATCACACAAACATCAGACTAAAAGGCAGAGACAAGGACAGATTCTGTGTTTGACTGAAGCAATTTTACTCACTAAATATTCATTCAAGCAATATGAATGAATTGAATAGTAACTGAGACCCCCCCACCCCACACACACACACACACACACACACACACACACACACACCACCATCAAATTTCCCTGTTGTCCCTCGTGTTTAAGCATTGCAGACCGCTTAATCAGTTTGAATGATGGTGGGGGAGTGGAACAGCTGATCAGTCTGTCCTGGCAGCAGAGCGGTGAGATGATAGTTGGCAACTGTCCTGCCTGCTGATGTATGCGCGTGTGTGTGTGTTGCCGACTGTGTTGAACAGTTGCCAGCGTCTCGTCGGCTCAGCTGGGTGTTGTGTATCCGGGCTTTTGAGCGCTGCCTGCCTGCCGGAGGGGATCCAGCTCGGCCCAGGGTGTCGGTGTGTGGATGTTTGTCCCAGCCCAACTCAGAGGTTGAGATCTTTTGGAGCCTCATGCTCCGATACAACAGATTGGCTCTTTGACTGGCACTGATGTCTGAATACAACCAGCCCAAAGAGTTAAGAGTTTTATCATCTAGTATCTAGTAATAACTTTATTTGTATAGTTTGTCAAGAACAAGTTACAAAGCACAAACTCAGAGTAGAAGTAAGAGACGACTACTCTCACTACTTGCTACATGCTAAGTAATGTACTATTCTTACAGCTTTTATTACTACTGTATTGTTTACCATTTTACAACAACAACTGAAGGCACAGAAGAGAGAAAAGGGAGACTGTGAATCCGTTTAGACTGGAAATGTTCACTAGATAGTAAGATCCTGGTGCCAACAACTTGAGTTGTTCTGAGAAGTCACGAGGATCAGAGGTCGTTGGGACAGAGACGCTGCTCTCGACCTGCTGCTGCAGTGTTGTTATCTGATTTGGTGCAGGTCTTGTCCTGACAAAGTGGCACTGAAACGTTGGCGCACCGGTTAGAATTCTGTGTAATCTGATTGGAGTTTTCTTGGATTGCGTTGTAATTTTCGTAAAACTCTGTGGTTGTCTGGGTTGTGTTTTGTGATTTCTTGTGTAGTGGCTAAATAAAATGTCAACTAGTCTACATCATTAACCAGCAGGACATCTAAAATAAATCAGTGCAAACATTTGTTGCTATCAGAATTGGACTTTTTTCTGGTGTTGAACTCTGAGACCAAACACTGAAGCCATGTTCACACGGAGATGCTTTGATGTGTAAACGCACATTTCGCCTCTTTTACACTGATCATCCAAATGGATCCTGTAAACTCAGGTCGCTGTAAACGCACTTTTCACGTCTGGATGGCGAATCCGCTCGAGGGGTGGTATCTGCATACCACCCCTCGACCTCCAGCCTTCAACCTCTTTCCCCCGACTTCTCATAACAACAACTGTACATTCTTGTGTTTGTACAACATACTGGGCCTGTTAGGGTTAAAGCCGTGAGCATTTCTATTTCTGCGTCTGTGTTCCTGTATTGTTCCGCGTTCAATCTCCCCGCCATGTTTTTTTTCCTGGTTCTCAGTGTTTTTCTTTAACTTCAAGAGACAGTGACTGAAAGTGAGCAGATCTTATTAACACAGTAACTCCGACAAGATGGGCATAATTTTCTGCTCATTTTTTTTTTTTCCAAATCGCATTTTGACCGGTTGTAGTTGCTCGGCAGACACTGAAGTGCCGCTCCACCGTCTTGTCTTGTCTGTTTTTGTTGAATTTCAGAGCCACTACACCCTTTCCAGTCCAATGGGTCCATTTGCATACAAATATTCTTGATAGGGTGCCAAGGAAGACGAATAGAGGAAAAAAAAAGATTTGCTTTGGTAGTTGTGGACATGACCTGACTCTAACCGTGCTGGATTCAGCTCCGTTGACTGAGTTGATCCTGATTGTGAAGGTAATGCAGCGAAGTAACCACTCCTCTTTGTTCTCAGATGGGCCTGGGCAGCAACGGAGGTCCGTTTTCAGCTCAGTCCTATGGGCAGGCTGCTGCAGGGCCGGGCCAGCAGCTCACCCCTCAGCAGCAGCTCCAGAACAAGGCCGCGCTCGCCAACAGTCTCCCACCCTTCCCAAATGAGCTCAAAGGGGCAGCTGTCACCAGCGTGCCAAACATGGTAAGTGCTTGTTGCACATTTAGCTGCCACCATTCGCTCTGCTTACACACGCACACATAACTTAATACATATTCACTGTATATTTGACTTAGATGTCCACACTTCTGTTCCTTTTCTTACTTACTTAGCTGTATGTGTTCTATTTTATTTTTCTAATATTTGTACATTACCTGTACAATTTTTTTTTTTAGATAATTTTATTTTTTTGTCCTTTTGTATTTTTTTTGCAAATGTCCCTTAATTATTAATAGTGGATACATTAGATCCAATGCTAATACAGCATCAGGCATGTTTTATTGAAATTTAATTCGGACAAAATTAGATTTCTAACCGACAAAGGGATAATTTTCTTGTTGTTCATCGCCCGTACAGCAGCCCCAGCCGCAAGCAGCTATGCTCCCTCTAGCCAGTGGGGGCGGCGTGGCCGTGCCTTCGGCAGGTCCCACTGCTGATCCTGAGAAGCGCAAGTTGATCCAGCAGCAGCTGGTCCTGCTGCTTCACGCACACAAGTGCCAGCGACGGGAGCAGGCCAACGGGGAGGTGAGGGCCTGTGCACTGCCCCACTGCCGCACGATGAAGAACGTCCTCAACCACATGACCCACTGCCAGGCCGGCAAGTCCTGCCAGGGTGAGTTGGAACGTTTGCAGCTGTCATTTGTTTGGATTTTAGGTGTTGGAGCGAGGTTGACACGTCTGTCTCTGCTGCTTCTACGGTGTGGGATCTGCATTGACGCATTTCCCATGACGTCGTTTGATCTGCACCTCTTTAGAAATACTTGCGTGTTTGCTGAGAAAATAGAACCGACCAAAAGATGATTTTCGAACAAAAACGTGAGCAGAAAATGATAATGAAAATGAGATAACTGTTGCTGTGAATTGGTGCCTTACAAATCAAATCTGACTTGACATGCGTTCCATTATCACGCCGTGCTGCTGTGCTCACGTTGTACCTGCTGTGTCTGTGTGTGTGTGTGTGTGTGTGTGTGTCGTATGGTTGTACCGAAGGAGGTTGTCTGATTTATTCAACCACTCAGATATTCAGGGGACATGTTTGATCACAATAGGATCACAGCAGGAGTACTTTTACTACAAGACATTACACTGAAAGATGCACCACCTTGTGTCACAACCAGCTGCTGTATAAAAGTTTTATCAGTCTCACTGCACACCTCTGTGCTCTGCATTGTCAGCTAATATATTCCTTACCTAATACTCCTCAATACATTATGGCAGTAGATAAACCGTTGAAACAGTCTGATCTCTAAGTTTGCCTTTCTTTTGTCCAGAATCAACAGAGTCTTGAGACGCTCATGGAGCTGCCGTAGATTCTTCTCTTGTTAGTTCCTGGCTCGTAGTCACTCGTAGTACAGGTGTCACTCGGTTCACACAGGTCATTTAATGAATGAAGTATGCAGCTGCAAAGGGGCTGTGAATTGCAGAGCTGTATCATTCTGCACTCACTCGTTCCATCAGTCACCAGTTTGCCTAATGCTTCATAAAAAAATCAATTAGTGTTTTTCCGATTTTGTTTTACAAAATGACACATGAGCAGTGAGATTTATTTGCAGTTCAAACCATCAAGTTGTTTCATTCAAACTTAAAAACTATGGCACGGTGTTATTTATTGAGACTATAAAGCCACATACAATTATGAACAAACATGCACATTAACCCAAACAAGTAGTTTTCATGAAATCACTGTTAATCAGACTGTTCAGGACTTGATACCTTAGTAACCATCTAAAGTGTAGGAGCTATGATGACTTTATATGTCTGATGGAAACTCATAGTCAAGAAAATGTAGTTTGTCTATTTGACAACGCTCATGTATTCAAAGTATGAACGCGGTCGTTTGTATCCTACTTGAAGCAAAGACGAAACCTACTTGTGCTCCAGTCACCAGGCTCTCAGAAAGTTCTTCCATCGTTAGACTCTGGACTGAAAACTGACCGACCGCTGACATGTTTAACCCCGGTTTCCCTTTTCTTCTCGCTGTCTAGTGGCTCACTGTGCATCATCCAGACAGATCATCTCCCACTGGAAAAACTGCACACGCCACGATTGTCCCGTCTGCCTGCCGCTGAAGAACGCCAGTGATAAGCGCACTCAGCAGCGTAAGTACACGCTCCAGCTCACCGCCTCTGAACAACTGTCACATTGCGTGACTTAACTGCAGAAGACACGTGGCTCGCCAACTATCACATAGTGTGTTGAATACACAGGACGTCTGACCTGGCAAACAGCTGGATGTGATTTATTCAGGCCTTGATCTACACTCTACTCAGTCATCATCGCATTCTATTGTCCAACGCCAGCTAAACGTCTTTGTGTATGTGTGTGTGTGTGTGTGTCTTTTAAAGCCTACCCGTGTATTTGTACAAGCGTCTGCAGGTTTGTGCTCCTCCTCTAGAACCAACAGCAGTCGATGACAAAGAGTTGGCTCCTGCTGGGCTGTAATCTGACACACAGGAAGGATCGGAGTGTGTGAGGGAGGGAGGAGACAGTGTGTGCTGATGTCCTGCTGAGCTACTGGCCCTCCGACTGTTTAGGGGTTTTGTCACTGTTCACTTTTTCATACCTCTCTGGCTCACTTTCATACTTTTCTATGATTTTTCTCTGAATGTCACCACTCCGCTCAGCCTGTCTTTGTCTCTGGTTTGTGTCTGAAAGAAGGTGATTCCACATGTCTCTTCCTTGACGTTCCTCCTCCAGTTTCTCAAACTGAGAACTTTTTTCTCAACCCAGGTCTGAACCCAGAAAACATTCCACCGCACCGTCCCCTGAAGGGATTTATGCATGTATTCACTCTGGTGCTGGTTAAAGCATTTAGCTCACTGCATCTTGCTGCCATGTTCAGACTTAATCTTGCCAGAGGTCAGAGTTTATAAATTCATGTATTTTGTGTTACCAGTTTAAGTATTCAACGTTTTTTTTTCAGAGATTCTCATGTTTATTGAGTCTGGCACAAATACCTCAAGGTTATGAATATAAACCCAGCTTTCTGATTAGTAAGACACTGCTCTGGTTACTACTCAACCGAAGTTCATATGACGTTACGCCACGTAGATTTTTATGTTATACATTTGATGTGTTGTGGAATCAGCATTGAACTTCCACCTGTGGCTGCAGACTTCTGCTCGCACGGTGTAAACATTTCTTACCAATCATACAATAGATGTCAGACACCACAGAGAAAAGAAGTTCTGCCCAGATTACGTGACAAGAACCGAGAACTTGTTGCCAGAGCTGCAAGACCAATATGACGTCATTTTGTTCCCGTGGCTCTGGCAGCGAGACCAGAGTTCTCGGCATATGTATCAGTCTTTTTTCTTTTTTTATAAATGACACAAAGTTGATTCTTGTGTTGATGGGTGTGGGGGGAGCCGGTCTCCGTGACCAATCAGAAGCTGGAGCAGGTACTATGAGTAGTGCTGGAACTGTATTATGGAAAAGCGACATCAGGCCGCTGTGATGTTATTTGAGCTTCTGATGAGGTCATGCAGGAGGTTCCCATAGTGACGCGTTAAAGGAAGCTGAAGCGGTTTGTGTACGATCGTATCTGGATGCTCTGACGGCTCCATGTCTCCCCGCAGCCATGCTGAGTTCCCCCAACGCCGGCCTCCAGAACCCCATGTCCTCGGTTGGTGTGGGCCAGCCCAGTGCTCCTTCCGTCAATACCTCAACTCCCATAGACCCCAGCTCCATGCAGAGAGCGTACGCAGCACTTGGGTTGCCCTACGGCAGCCAGGCCACGGGTCCGGCTCAGACACAGCAGGCTCCAGGTCCGGGCCAGACTGCAGGTGCACAGAACGCCCAGCAGCAGCTTCCGCAGCAGATGAGACCCATCAATGCACTTGGTAACATGTGGATTCTTTCCTTGTGTTTTTTAAGCACCTGACAGCAGTACTGTCTTCTGTGAAGTCTCTGACAACTATTGCAATTATGTTTTTCAAAAAAAAAAAAAATCTGATATTCACTCAAGCTAAACTTGCACATCTAACTTTGTAATATATAAATGTTACAACCATCTAAATGGATATACACGCTAACACATAATAAGAACGGGTGGATGTGGGTTGCTGGGTTGTTTTTTATGTTCCATGCTCATTAAAGCAAACACACAGACAGCAGGTTACCGAAGTGAAAGTGTTGCTAGCAGGTCAGGAAAAAAGATGGACAGCCCTTCTGGCGCTAGCTATTAGTAGATAAAACAATACATTCTTGAGTTTTCCCACACACAGCTACACCTTAAGGACATATCCAGTTAGCTGACTGTGCAATCGGGTGTAGTATTAAGGTGGATTTACATTGGAAGTGTGTGTGGCGCTTAACGGCTGCCAGGACAAGGAAAGATTTATCCTACAAGTGGAGAAGCACATTGTCATATCTGATATCTCAGTAACACTATAAAGCCTTAATAAAGTAGTAGATCAACATAAACAGGCTTGTTTACCCGTGGTTGAATCCAAAGGAACAGGAATGTTTGATGGTGAAAGCTGATGAAAACTCAGGCACGTCATTTGGGAAATGAAACTCCACTCTTGTTTGTTGTAGTTTGTACACGCCGTCTCGTGACTCGTTCTACCTCGTCGTCTCGTTGTTCTCGCTCCCGGTGTTAATTGAGATCAAGCTAGGAACGGAGTAGAGCCGTTACGCGCCGCCGAACCTTCCACTTTAAAGCTGCCTTTACTCCACGGCTGCAGCTACTTCCTGGTGGGGTGGACACATGATACCTCAGGTCCCCTCTGATTGGTTAGCACCAGTACAACAGGGCTCCTCTCCCATAAGGACAACAACAGAAGATATAGTGTTTTAATGTTAAAACAAGTCATCTTTCAGCCCTGGTGTGTGTGTGTGCTCAATGTGGTGTTTGTTTGCAGGTAACCAGATGGCTCTTGGAGGAGCTGCACTGGGTGTGACCACTTCAGAACAGACAAACCTGCACACAGACTCCCTTCCCAACTCTCTCAACACTAACAAGTAAGGAGTTTTTTTTTCTTTCTAGGAATTTAAGCTTCATAGAAGTTTGACTTCTGACCTTGTTTGCCCCCCCCCCCCCCCCCCCCCCCCCCCCCCCCCCCCCCCCC
>CAAKHB010005789.1:213153-226933 GCA_901007665.1 Aeoliscus strigatus | reverse complement strand
GGGTGGGGGTGGAGGTTGGGCGCAGACACTTCATCCTGGGGATTATTGTAACGCAGTTTCTGGAACTTGTGCTGTTTTAATTGGCCAATGACAGCAGCAGACAGTGAATGTAGGGGACAATGCTTTTAACGCCCTTCTCTTCTGTGGGACGTTTGGAGCCACCGAGGGGAGGAGGAGTTTGTGTGTGTGTGTGTGTGGGAGGGGGTCGAAATGACTGCATCATAAAACCGTTTTAACTTTATGGAGGACATTACTTTAATCATGTGAACGTGTTCACAGCCTCTGCGGCGGCTCGTCCGAGGTCGACTCAGGTCGACAAACACTCCTGAAACTCAGCACTGAACACTAAAAGCCTCAGAGTTTCCTTTCAGAGCAAATGCTTAGAAAAGCACCAAAGGGCATTACTGGGATTATCAAGTCGACGAGTTGGAGAAATGGATTCTTCGATGCTCCACGCGAGGAAAAACGCCGGGGGAGAAAGTGAAAACACAAATAAATGTTCCGTTTCGTCCCCCTCGAGCGAGATCCTTTTCATCCAGACGGTGACAAAGGTTTGAAATGATACCTTTGAACAATCCGTTTAACGTGCAGCTGAAGGAGGGACGACGCAGAGCACTGACGTCTTCAAACCAAAACCTTTTCTCCTCCACCAACTTTTATTTATTATCTAGGGTTTTTTTTCCACATGTCTATCTGTTCTATCTACATCATCCTTTTATACACCTGACTGATTTTATTTAAACCGTTGTATATATATATATATATATATATTTCCTAGTCTGTTTCATATCATATTTATAGATTTAATTTTATTTTCCAATTTCTTTTTCATTAATTGCTAGATTTGATTGTGAGATTTGATACACTTCCTTATCTATTTACCTGTCTAGATTTTAATTTATGGTATCTAATTCATTTTAATTTTATTAGACTTTACGGCATTTTATTTCATTTGTATTTTTATATTTCATGTTCTATTTAATTCCTCTTGTGTTTCCTTGCTTATCTTCCGCTGGCAAGTAATCAATGTAATGACAGCAACGTGTCTGTGAAGTGCAACGTTCTACTTTCAGGTTTTCTCCTTCTTCACACCAAGTAGAGGAACCGATGACGCTTCTCAGCTTCCAGGAACCGCTATTATCAGTTTCTATACTATTTGACAGCACAAATAGTTGTGTAATTACGGTACTCCAAAGTATGCTAGCATAAATATACTGGCAGCCGTCTGTTAAAGATTAAAATCTGACTTGAGAACAGTAGTATATGCCTTTGTCTTCCTGGTGTGACAGTGTTCACTGGTGCTGACCAATCAGGTGTCGGCCCCTCAACACCAGGAATTAGCCACAGCTGCAGAATGCGTTCTACTTGTTGTTCTGCATTTCTGCGTTCCACTTTCATCAAAACAAGCATAACAACGTTCACAATGTTCAACAGTTTTGTGTAGATGAGTCACTGGAACAAAAAGTCAAAGGAACAAAAACAGAAGAATTGGTCTAAAGTGACAAACGATACAGACAGTGGCCATTTCATGGCTCAGACTACGACCAGTATTCTGACTGGAGTGTGGAACGTGCTAGCGACAGATGGCGCTGTAAGCTAATGGTGTGTTGACAAAACAAATGAATTGAAATTCTGTCAGAAGAATACGATTGTTTTTCTTCCTCAGATGGTTCAGCCCTGTGATGAGGTTTGGAACATTCAGGAAGGATTCACACGGAGCGGCTGACAGGCGGCACACACAAGTCAACAACACACACACACACACACACAATGAAAACACAAACAGCCCCACCCACACCCTCCTGTGAAGGGGTGATGAGTCTCGGCGTGTAAGTAGGAACAACCCAGCAGCACACATGAGGGCTTACTCACATGTTCCGTGGACTCTTCAATATTCCACTGATGGAGAGAGGAGACACAGGAATGGTGGAGACAGATGAGTCACAGACAACAACAGGAAGAAAAAAAAAAGCTCTGGACTTTTTTTTTTCCTTCAGATGAATGTAGGCGTCATGCAACAGAAGCAGCGGAGGACGACGGGAGAGAAACCGGAAACAAACTGTGCTTTGAAATGAATCGATGATGCACTGCCTTGTTCAGAGGGAACACAACTCCACGCCGCAACGCGCTAACGACGTTTGCCGAGGTGCCGAAACGCGGAGGAAGGACTTTTGTTCATTACGTTTCAATGTGTTTTCAAAATATTGCTGCTCGCTGTGCTCGGCCAAGGGATTCCTTCGGGGGGTGTGGGGGGGTGGAAGCCCATTTCGTGCCGCGGGGCTCCGGTTGGTGCAGAGCGTGAAATCTTATTACCCAGCACCGCGACGGCGCAACATCAAACCCCACTGATGCAGAACACAACTGGCAGCTTTCAGCAGAAACTTCAACTGCTGCAGTTCACTGATGGATGGGTAACGCAAAGGGCAGCGGCCGCGATGACACCGGGCACGCTGTTGAGGCACAGTGTGTGTGTGTGTGCGTGTGTGTGTGTGTGTGTGGGAGCGGGTGTCATGATGAAAACTTTGATTTGAACATTAGGGTGCGTAACTTAGGAAGGAGGCGAGACGCCGGCTCTTAGCCAGAACACCATGCGCTGGGACATGGGCCGTCCATCAGAGTGTAGTGTGTGTGTGTGTGTGTGTGTGTGTGTGTGTGAACTTTTTGCAGACAGGATTTTAACTTAGGAGACGGATTGAACGTGAAACCCACATGGTTAAAAGTTCTTGTGACTGATTCACTGCGCAGGAATCAAATTGAAATGAAGGAGAAACAACTGAATTCAAGATTCTGCACTGAATTAACGCTCAGTCTACACGTCACCCTACACGTCATCCTACGGCATCAGCCTACATCTCACCCTACACTGCACTCTACGGCCTCATCCTACGGCATCACTCTAAACCGTCACCCAACGCGTCATCCAACGGCGTTACCCTACACATCAACCTTCGCCATCACCCTACGGCGTCATCCTACACACATTTTCAGGCAGAAATCCCATTTTGGTTGGTTTTATTTTCTCCTGTGATGAGAACAGTGGAGGAGAATGTTCTGTGATGGAGGAGAACGTTGAGGAGAATGTTCTGGGGTGAAGGAGGACGTTTAGGAGATCGTTCTGGGGAGCGTCTCTCGGCTGAGACCGTGGCCTGTGGTGTAAAAATAGCTGTGAACGAGGCTTGTGTGGGCTCCTGGTGGAAGAGGAGAGGTGCTTACGCCGCCTACGCGCAGCCGAGCTTCACGGAGAGTGAACGGAGAGCGAGGGTGAAGAGCAGAGAAGGAGAGATGGATCCATGAAGTGAGAGGTGAACGCACCTCTGACGCGATCTGCAGCCCCGTGGCTGACGTTGAACCGATCACAGGTGTGAGCGACTGATCCGTCCGATGAGTCAGCGACTCCATCTCAGCCCGCTGGAATGTCGACCGACGTAAACACACCGGCATGTTCGCTCACGTCGTGTGTGTGCGCGTGTGCGGGTACGTGAACAGACAGATGTGTGTACGTGTGAGGGAAGAGGAGAGACGTCGGCTGACTGCGTGGGGTCCGGGCAGGTCGCTGCAGGTCGGCGCCGTCCGCACTAAACAATCTGTTGAGATGACTCAATCGAGGGAAACCGACCTGCACGCAAACCCCCTGTAATTAGAACTGGATTTTCAGAGAGGAAGAGTGCAACGGGAGGCCATGAGAAACCGGAGGGCGGCGGGGGGGCGGAGGGAACGATCCGAGTTGGACACGGCGAACTGGAAAAACACAAGACGTGTCCTGAAGCGGCAGCGAGTGTGGAGAGACAGAGAAAGGTCACGCAGAGTTCAGTGTAAAACACAAAACAAACGCCTGAACGGAGAAACGCTGACGTGTGCAAATAACATTTGTATTTAGTTTTTCTATTATTGTTATTGTTATTGTTTCCGTCGTTCATCTGTCCTTTCTCCTCCAAACCCAATACTTTTAAGAAAGAACCTGTCACATCTTTTTTCCTTCTCCTCCCTGTTGATTTGGTTTCAGTGCACTGCGCTCGCCGGCAGCTCGGAGACACGTTGGCTTTCACTCTGCTCGACCTCACGTACGTCCATGAAACATTGACCAAAGCTTGTTTTTGTTTTCTTCTTCCAGACCACAGACTGACGCCTCCGATCTCTGGTCTGAGCTGGACTTCACACGTCGCCGGAGGCGGTCACGGGCGCGTGTGAACGTGTGCCGCCATGGACGGACGGATGCTCTTCACACAGACAGGGAGGAGGAGGAGGAAGGAGGAGGAAAAAAAGAAGAAGAAGTGCGGCGCGTGTGTTTTCAGATATTCATGAGCATCTGAATCCCTCTCATAGTGTCGTGAAAAAAAAGTCTCATTTAAAAACATGGTGACAAGGCAGCGCATGTGTGCAAACGCCAACGAGATGATTCCGCACGGAACGTCTCATCGCTATCACAGCGCCGGTGGAATGGATCTTGTTACAGCGGTTAATCCTCCAGAAGCAATTCAGAGTTGAGTGTCACATGTGCAGAAATGTGAAATGAAATAAAAACAGAGGAGGAGGAGGAGGAGGAGGAGGAGGAGGAAGAGGAGCGAACAGGAACAGAGCACCGAGCGGCAGCCTGTACCTGCGCCTCGGGCAGAGCCACGTCCAGGATGTTGGGCTGCCCGCGGGGTTCTCCGTTCTCCAGCCGGGAGAAGATCACCTGGTACCCACGGATCTGCCCGTGCTGTTTGGTTTGCAGCGGCGGCCTCCAGGTGACCCGGATGGCCGTGGAGTTGACGGCCTCCGCCTCCAGCTTCCTCGGGGGCGCGCCCGGCACTGAGTGAGTGAGCAGAGACAGGGGAAGAAGAAGAAGAAGAAGAAGAAGAAGAGATAGATGAGGAATGAGGACGCGCAGGGGAAAGCTGCTGCTGTGGCGGTTTCTCTCAGCTTTGTGATGAGGAGCCAACAACTGTTCAGTCATGTCTCCTCTGTTATTTCTAGAAGCTCCAGAGAAGACACTGATGTGAGACTTGGCTCCAAATCAGCTCCACTTCACTTTACTTGAGCACAAACATCCGAGCAGAGACGTCATCGCCTTGCGTCGCAAACCAGCTTCACATTACTTATAGACGTACTTATACTTATTACTTATAGACACGGACGCCGCCTTTGCCTCCTCTCCTGAGCCGGATTCATGCTTCTGTGTTGAACTGACGCGTCCCCGATGCAGGGGCCCAACGCAGGGGACCAACATAGGGGCCCAAGGTAGGTTTTGGTGTTTGTTTCCTTCCAGCGACTGAAAGTGAGCGGATCTTGTTGCCGCACTAACTACAACAAGATGTCCGACACGTTCCTCTCACCGATCAGCTTCAGGTCCGTTCTTTTTTCTCGGCAAACACAGAGGTGACGCTCTGAGAACCAGGGACGTCACGTGACGTCATCACAGGTTCATTCCGGAAGCGCCTGTGCCCTGATTCTCGTTCTACCTGGTGGGCTCATGTCAGGTGCTTTTGCTGAGACGCTCCTGGCGGGATTCTTTCTGTTTTTGATTCAACTTTTAATATATAAAATAATGTATAAATAAAATCAGAACAAACACGTTCCGTCACAGCCACACCATCTCCCAATGGCCCACAGATGCTTCCCGTGTAAATCGGGCTCAGCTGGTTGTATTTTTTCTCCACAAACACAGAAGTTCCACTCTCAGAGCTGGGGGAAGGTCACGTGACCCAAACCGTCCAATCCCACGACTCGGAGCTACATCTCTGGAGCGGTGACGCTATGGGTGACGCGTCATGTTGACTCAGAAGCATAAACAGGAGGCAGAGCGTGGACCCGGTGTGAGGACACACAAAGTTCAACTGGAAGAAGGAAACAGAGACGCCTTGGGCTGGAACGCCAGCCTCGTTAACTCGGAAGAGATCAGCAGGAGGCGCAGGAGAGGAGCAGTGACAGGAGGAGAAGACGTCTGGAGCTCTGCTGGGGGCTGAGGTGTCCACCTACCGTCCTCTTTGGTTCTCATCCTCACCGCAGCGCTCTCGGGCCCCGGGCCCACGTCAGTGTGCGCCCTCACCCACACCTGATACTCCGTCCACTTCTCCAGGTCCTTCAGCACGCAGCCCGTGGCGTCCGCCCCGATGCCCGCCACCTCGTGCCGCTCCGTGTCCTCGCCGGCCAGCGCCTGGTAGCTGACCGTGTAGCGCACGATCTCGCCGTGGCGGCTGGCGGCAGGGGGAGCCACCCAACTCACCTGGAGGCTGGTGGAGCTGAGGCTGACCAGGTGAACCTCCTGAGGGGGGGCGGAGGGGGCTGCAGGGGGAGGGGGGAGGGGAGCACAACCACACGGAGGAGGGCACGGATCAAGCAAACGTAAAGAAAACTGACGTGAATGTGGTGGAGTGGGGGGGGTGGAAGCTTTTTGTAACGCCAAAGATTTCTGATCAAAATGTCTCATTTCTAGTGGAAAAAAAACTAAAGACTTCAAATGAGACACATCACCTGAAAATGTGACTTGTTTTCAAAAACATATTGTTCCACTGACAGACTTTTCTGTTCATTTCAAGTGGCAATGGTCTAAAAACAAAAGGTACTTTTCAGGTGATGTGTCTGATTTTAAGTGTAAAGACATTTTATGACCAGAAATGAGACACTTTGATGTAGGACAAACATTCCTACGGAGAACTGTTGTCCGAGTTGGACTTCTACAGCGTGTCAGTAGGGGGGAGGTGCCCTCCCCCCCGTTCTTCGCCCACATTGACAGGAAGTGCGGCGGACTGCAATCACCTTGAAGTGTTTCATCTACAGTCTGTTCTGTGAGTTACTGTCAGAGGCCATCACACATCATTTGCATACATTCTGCTGAATTTAATGAATTTAAATCGCAACCTTGAATATCTTATTAATTTTTTTTTGGTTTTTGTTACTGAATACAAAAAGCTTCCGTGTAAAAGAGGATGCTGTCTCTGGACAGGGAGAGCTGCTGCAAACGAGAATGAAAATGATTTAATTAATATTAACGACATTTATTGAATTGTATGTACACATAAAATAAATGTGCATAAGTAATAAAACTTTACTAAAAATGTCATTATTTGTAAATACTTATTTACTATCGTAATTAAACATAATACCCTACACATAATTATGTATCTTCTTCTTCTTATTATATGACCGATTCGTTACAGATGTCATAATAATAATAATAATAATAATAATAATAATAGAGGCTGTTACGTGTCATGTGCTGTCACTTTTGTGCGAGCGTTAACTGGTGCGCGGCGTGAGCCCGATAACTTTCTGCAGCTGTAATTTCAGAACCAGTGACAGTTGTAAATATTTTGTCAACATCTGGCAGTCGGGGAAGAACGAACAGAAAACTGCATCTGTCAGATGAGAGGCCGCTGCTGTGTGGGTTGATGGGAACTGACAGAGGAACTGTGAGTCTGCGACTGTTTTCAAAGTGCTGGGCCAACAGGATGTCAACGCCAGTGTTCACACTCCGTGTTTGGAACACACCGACGTGTCACGTCACCCCTCACTGTGGAGTGTTGTGCACACAAGTGTGACACCAGTAAATGTGGGTATTGACATAATTCTATTAAATTACAAACAGTGAGGACTTTGTGCAGCTCTCTCAGGTCCAGAGGTAAAAAACAATTTAAAAACAAAACAAAAACAGGGATAAGAAACGACAGCATTCATGTTGTTCATGCATCTTAACACAACTCTACTCAACACAGCAAAAAGAACACAACGAACCGAGGAGCGAACATGCTTGAAAACGACCATATGTTTTAACAAACAGAGCAAAGAACGCTGCGATCGCACACAAATCACATGATTGCATCCACCACAGTGGGGTCAGAGGTCGGGACAACACTACCAGGAACATTAATAATACAAATAAATGAAAATAATGTCTATATTGTTCTATTTTTTTCATACTGTACCTGTTTTTGGGAATATTTGTTGTAATTAAATATTTTTGTAATTAAATCTTGTTTTAACAGTGATGTAAAAGAAAGTTGCACACAGGTCGGTGGTGTTGTGTACGACAATAAACAGTTTCTGATGTGACTATATGGATAGTCCTGATAAACAAATGACCCATGTGAGAAAATGATGAAGTTCTTGTGTGTTTCTCAACAATCCCACTTCAATAACCGTCATTATGTTTTAGAAAAGACACACACTCTGCCGATGTGACGTTTGACATTTGCAGATAATCTTTGGTTTGACGTTTGACTATGAACTATTGATTTTCCTCTCAAACAGAGTTTCTGTCTTCTGACCAAGAGGCGGTAGATTGTAGAGTAATCGCGACCTCCAGGAACAACAACAAACGTTTGCAGCTCGTTGCTCTGAATGTTAAAAAGAAAAAAAAGAAACTGACACGTTTGGAGCATAAGACACGTCCCACTGTGACGGAGTCTGAACGTCCGTCAGCCTGCTGCTTGTCTCATGCAACGGACAATTGGACATGCGGCTTCATTCATGGGAAAAAAAACATTTTGATTATAGTTTTTTTTAATTGTCACTTTATAAGATCTAATCTGTTTGTGTGTTTTAATTTATATTCATTCATTAATTTCATTTTTTATTGTGTTCTTCATGTAGAATATGTCTTGATGGGAATATGGGACAGACAGTATTCTATTCTACTCTCTTCTAATATTTAATTCTCCCCTGTAGATGTTTGTCCATGTTTGCGTCTGTAGATTCTCAACACACTTGGGACTTCAAAGTCAATAAACTGACCTGGAAAACAAAACAGCGCTAATGCTAATGCTAATGTGCATGGTCGGTATGTGTTAAATTGGCTTTTATATCATACAAACCCTTTAAAGCCAACGATATTCCAGGCGCTACATTTGTGTGAGCACATTTTGGAGTACCGTAATTACGCGACTATTGGCGCTTCAGAAAACAGTATGTGATAGCTCAGAAGTGTAACTTGGTTCCTCTACCTGAAATTGTACATTCGTTCCTAATCGTTGACAACAGCCATGTTGCAGTCATTACAGTAATCCCATTTGCTCTGTTGCCGGAAGCTGGCGAGCCATTACCGTAATGACAGCAACTTGTCTGTGAAGTGCAACTTCAGGAACCAATTTCTGATAGCGCTAATGGTCATGTAATTACGGTACTCCAAAGTATGCTGGCGTCAATGGATGGCCGTAGATACGGTTGGTGTCTAGTGTTGATATCAGAGCTCTGCTGGCTGTTTGCGGACGTACAAACCCGTCACCCGTCAGCTGGAGACGACTTCAGTACTACACGTCACAATGTGGGGCTTCATAACAAAACACCGCTCACAAGACACACGGAACGTACCTGCGACACCGTCACCGGCCTCAGGCGGACAGACAGGAGTGTTAGTGGAGGCGACGGGGTGGGGGTGGGGGGGCTCGGGTGGGGGGCGTACGACTGACTGGGGCTGCTGCACTGACAACACGCCCTCGGATTTTAACGCAAACTCATCAACACAATCCTGCTCTTTTCACCGGTTAAAACCACTGGTTAGATCAGAGGAGATCAAACCCACGGGCCCAGGCTGGGCGGAGGACTTACTGGACTGGGCGGTGCGCGCCTCGATGGGCTGCGTGTAGACGCCTAGACCCATCTCGGAACGTGCGGCCAGTGAGAAGCGGTACAGTGTGTCGGGTTTGAGGCCGTCCACGGCGTAGGAGCCCGCTGGGTCGAAGGTCACGGGGATCTGCGGGGAGAACGCACATCAGGCTTCAACAACGACCTGCTGGCAGAACAGGCGTCAGCGGAGGGGGGAGGGCGACGGGGCGATGGGTGCGTCTGGTTCTGACCTTGCTGTCTGTGCCCGCCTCCCAGTAGAGCAGCTCGTACTTGGTGATCGGGTCCTGGACGGGCCACAGCCACGTCAGCATGATGCGCGTGTCCAGCTCGGCTTCAGCTGCAAAGCTGGACGGCTGGGCGGGGACTGCGGGAGGAGAGTGAGGACAGGTTCATGTCTCCGTCTGAAGACCGCTTCTGCATTAAATCGACGGCGTCACAGTCACAAAGACCTCATTACCGGAAAAAGTAACTAGCAAAGGTTCACTTGAAATCAGCAGAAAAGAGTTTTTTTAGTTTGTAATAAGAGAAACACTTTTTAAAGTGATAAATTCCTTGAAACTTGAGATAATTGTGCAAAGCAAGTTACTTTTTCAGGTGATATGTCTGATTTGAAGGGTGAGGACAATTTGAGGACTCGATATTAGACATTCTGACTAGAGATAAGACAAATAGTCAGAGTAAGGTCTTGAAGTTTTGCAGGGCACTTTGATTGGGCTGTTGTGTCATGTGACTTTCCAAGCTCTCAGAGAGTCACGCCATCCTAAAGGTGAATGGTGAGCGGAACTTCTTTTTGTAGTTAGTACGAGATCCTCACTTTCGGTCACTATTGCTTGAAGTCAAGAAAGAAAAACTGAATAGGTAGACTGGACCGCTCACCTCCCTGCTGGGTTTTGACCTGCAGGATGTCGGACGGAGGCCCGTCTCCCACCGAGGTGAAGCCGAGCACGCGGAGGCTGTACGTGATATCGGGCGTCAGGCCGGAGATGGTGGTCAAGCTGCTGTCGTCCGTGTTGTGTTTCTGCCAGGCGCTGAGCGGCGCTCTGAGGTCCGAGCTGTAGTACACCCGGTAGCCCCGGATTTGCCCGTTGGGCTCCTCGGGCGATTCCCACTGGACCAGCATCGTGCTGGCGCTCAGCATCCGGGCCTGGACGTGAAGCGGTGGCGAGGAAGGCGCCTGCTCGCCCGTACGCGTCTCCACTGGGTCGCTGGGTGGCCCCCGGCCGATGTTGTTGACGGCCATGACTCTGAACTCGTACTCAGAGTAGGGGCTGAGTCCGCCGATGCTGTAGCGGGTGGTGGCCACCCCCTCCACCTCCTGGAAGCCGTTGTCGGAGGCCTTGGCTCGGTATTGGATCATGTAGTAGGACACGGGTTCCGGGTTGCCAGAGTCCCAGGTGAGGGTGACGCTGGTTGCCGTGGTCTCCGTCACGATGAGGGAGGTGGGCGGCTTGGGCAGGGCTGAGGAGGGGGAACGGGGAGGACGTTAGGAACAGAGTCTGAAGCACATATTCCAGGTGCACAACAGTCAAGCTCACGTAAACCGTTGTTTCAACAGCAACGGAGGTGGCACTGTCAACAAGAACCGCACATTAAACCCACATGAGCACAAGACTCGGATCGTCTGTGATCTTCTGTCATGAGATACGACCTTTCTTTAAAAATCAAAATCTTACCAAGCATATTTGACTTATTTATAGTCAGTGTTTCATTTCATTTCATTTGCTCGTAAAAAACAAAAAAATAAACACTGAGTGATTTTCATGATCTAATCTGCACGCCACTGACAGCAGCTATTACCCCCCCCGATGAACACACGACCCAGACTGCCAACGGCAATTTCTCCTGTTTCACAACATTGTCATGGTCATTTTAGAACAACGGCAGAAAATGACCAGACTGATCTTTTCGTGGGATGAATGACAAACATACAAACAAGCAAGGGCTGTTCTTTGCGAAGTAGGTCCCTCGTAATGACCATGAAATTGATCAGAGAGACGAGGGGGGTCAATACACTGCTCACAGCCAACAGCACAAAGAGCCCGCAGCAAAACATTTGCCATTTTTCAGTGTTAAGGAAACAACAGACCACAGGAGCAGCCGTTGTCTAAGTGCTTTGGTGCTGATGGCTCCAGCATTAACCCCAGACACCCCACCGTATCCACCCAAACATTGGTGCTAGCATACTTTGGAGTACTGCGCGACTATCAGAAAACATCCAACGGTTCCTGAGTTCCTCTACCGGGTATGAAGAAGGAGCTAGGAGAAGGAGAAAACCTCCTCCTGATGTTGACAACAGCCATGTTGCTGTCATTACGGTAATCTCATTCGCTCTATTGCCAGAGGCCAGTGAGTCATTACCGTACTGTACCAAACTTGTGCTGACCAATCAGGCCCCCTTCCACCAAAAACCAAGAATTAGCCGCAGTCACAAAATACAAGTGTGTTCTACTCGTAGTTCTTAACTCGTGGTGACAGGATTTCTGGGTTCCAGATTCATTACCCCATAGCATCTGTTCTTGTACAAGTTGTTAGCTGATTAACAACTATTCCAGATCCTTCTTCACACCAGGGAGGGGAACCAAGCTTCACAGCTTTGTTCCAATTGTACAATTAATCATGTATTTACTCCAGATACTCCAACGCATGCGAGCACTAATGTATTGGCAGCAATAGCGTCGGTCTCACCTTTGACGGTGACCTGAGCCGTGGCCTCGATCATGCCCAGGGAGGAAATTGCCACACAGGTGTAGTTGACTGACTCTCGGATGTTGGTGACCTCCAGGACGTTGCGTCCCATCGGCATCTCCTCCTCCTTGGTCAGCTCGGTCTGGCTCATCATCCACTTGACGTACGGCATCGGTGAGCCCACTGCCACGCACGTCAGGTTGACGCTGCCGCCAGGCATTACTTCCTGGTTGGTGGGCGGGATGGAGAATCTGGGTGGGACTCTTCGTACTGAAGAGGAACGAAGAGGACAAGGAGCAAAGAAGAATTAGAAAATGGAGTGATGATCCTGCCCTCACAGCACAAAGCTAAATGAAAAGCTAACACAGAGAAGCTAAGGGTGTGTTGCATGGACACATAACACCTAAGATACAAAAACAGTCATAATAATATTAAAGCTACGGACGCCATTTTGAAATATGAGTTTGACCGATGTACGAGTGGGATTTCCTGTTTTGGAGGAAAGCGTTACATGTGGAAACTTCCTGTCCTTCCTGCAGTTTGAAAAACAACTCAATTCAAGTGGAACACACTACAACCCCGGCAAATGAATTCAGATAAGTTAAGCTACTAAAGTTAACTCAGATGAGCTAACTGAGATATGCTACCTCAGTAGCAAACTCAGATAAGCTAACTCCAATAAGCTGACTCAAACAAGAAGCTAACGCAGATAAACTAACGCAGGTAAGTCATCTCAGATAAGTAGCTAGTACAGATAAGAAGCTAACTCATATAAGCTAACGCTGATGAGCTAAGTCAGATAAGTAGCTAATGCTAATAAGCTAACTGAGATAAGTAGCTATATCAGATAAGCTAACATAAAGAAAGCTGATGGCTTCACAACACAAAAACAAGTCCATCAGAAAACCCGAGCGGAACTTTGAGGGGGAGTTTTCACCTCTGGCTGAGAGCAGAATAAAATAGGTCAGATTTTGTGGCAATGATGACTCGCCCCTCTTTTGTCCGAGTGTCAACTGGTGGCAGGAGTTGCGTCACCGAGGGACCCAATGGAGATGGCATTGTTTGATTTCTCCTCCTTCTCTCAGCCTGTCTGTCTCTCCCTCTCTTGTGATATGCAGATAGGCTGACATTAAAATGGGGTTCCCATGGAGACAAGGGCCCGTTTGCGTCGCCAGGGACAAGGCAAACAGCGCCGCTGCCGCTCTGAGCCGCTGCCCCAGAATAAACAGGCTGCCGGCATTTACATACACCGTCTAAATAAAGACACTTTCTTATAGTTCCTGCCAACTTCTGCCAACAAGCGGAACATCTGACGTGAGAAGGAACAGCAGACTTGACAGCGCGATGTGAACACTCAGCCGTGTCAGGACCCGCTGACGTTCTGCGCTAAATGCGAGAAGCTGTCGAAAGGGGAAGTTCAAACCCCCCCGGTGACAGTCGGGGAGTGGTGCTCCTCCACAGCTGGATGGAAGAATTCCACACAAAGAATTTATCCGACTGGCTCCTGCTAATGTCATACATCATCTGTCTCCCTGGAATTGGTCTTTTGCAC
>CAAKHB010005789.1:140731-152560 GCA_901007665.1 Aeoliscus strigatus | reverse complement strand
GGGGGGGTTGCTGTGATGTACTTCTGTTGCATGTTTTAATTCATAAAGCACTTTGTGTTGTGTTTTTAATGTATGAAAAGTGCGACAGAAATAAAATTTGATTTGATACGGGATGATCACACACACACACGCACACGCACACACACACACACACACACACACACACACACACAACCCTGAGGAGAATGTCCATACACTGTTTCAACTTAACAAAAGCACTTTTCCCCCCTCAGAGCTCAGTGCTGAATGCGTGCAATGTGTTCTACATTTCTCTTTGTCGCTAACAACGGGAGACAGTCTAATTTTTCTGCAGGCTTCAGATCTTCGCATACGACGACGAGAACACATTGTTTTATCTCTTAACTTGCTTCCCTTTTTCAGTTGACAAGAAGTGGGATGTGGGTCGACTTAAAACAATGTTTAACACAAACATCTGCAAAATGTGGAATTCCTTAAAACAAACAGTTTGAGGGACACGTGTGGAGAAGAATTACACACACACACACACACAGTGGAGGAGTGAGACGGTTTGTTATTTTGTTAGTGTGGTGTGTTTGTGACAACAACGCACACACAAACCCCCCAGCGCTGATAACGGACGCCTCCAGCCAGTCATTGTAGTTGGAGGACTGTTTCTTTGGCCCCCAACCCCCCAGAGCGTGAATGGCCCCATCAACACCCCCCACCAAGTCTCTCTCTCACACACAGACACACACACAAAACAACCCCCCAGCACACTGAGAAAAGATTGACAACCTGTTCTACTGCCCCGCTTCCTCCTCCATGTGACTGACGTCATAGCAACAGCTGCTGTGATGGCGTTTTATGTCCAGTCCAGACCAAAGAGGAACGGAGGAACAGGCCCAGTGTCAGCAGTCTGAACGGTCCCGTTGCTCCTGGATGGTTCTAGAAGTTCCAGAGGATTCTACCTGTTCAATCTGATGATGGCTCAGACCGTCGCTAACGTTCTGACCAATCAGCTGCCAGCTGGTCCAGTCCAGCTACAAACATGCTTACCACACACTGATGAATCCTTTAGAAGAAATCGTGTCTTCACAACATTTGCTGGAAATGCTATGCTATATGCTACACTAACAAAACCAACAAAGACAAACACCAGAGTGTGTATGGTGGAAATCCTTGTGTAAATTAATTTACACCAACTATTAATCTCCCTAACCTTATTGTATCTTCATCCATCCATTCCTTGACCCAGAAAACATCCACTAAACATGTGGAAACACACGGTAATCAGCTTAAGTTCAGAATTTATGGACTAAATTTACTATTTCTCTAATGGTGGTTTTCTTCTGGGTGCAGCTGCAGAACTATTGAGGAGCCAACGAATGTGTTCACCCTGATTCGGACTCTCAGCTACAATCTGATGTCAGGTCCATGTCCTTATCTTCAGTCTTTGCCTGAAAATACACCAGCAGAGATTTCCAGAGATTTGTCAGGATCCAGATCAAACCATTTATTGTGAAGTTCTAGACACAGATGCTGAAAATGCCCCTATCTGACAACGACTAAGAATCCTTCGACAGATTCCTGGATCCAGATGGTTCCAGAACACCACCCACATTGAATCGTCTGGTCTCGGTCCATTAGCAGCAGTTACTCAACATTTCATTACAATACATTCATGACTTCTCCAGTTATGTTGTTTGACTGACAAACAAACATAACATAGTAAATTCTGTCTGTTATCTATAGGTGAAGAAGAACGGACCTCAGCTCCTTGTGGTCGGTCGGCACCAATCACCAACACCGAAATTTGTGTTGGTTCATGAGCGGAAAGAAAGGGCAGACGGATGAGCCCGCGTCTGTGGGCCAGTGGAGAAACGCTGGCCTGCGTCGTAAACAGTGAGCTGTGAAAGTCTGTGAGCGGCTGCAGCTGATGGGCTCCCAGGACTAACACCATGTCATCACGTCCACCGGCACAGCTGGCCAACACCTGTTCGCGCCCCGGCCCCATTCACACTTTACTGGCGCTGGGCGACTGCCGCTGTCTGGTTGGAGCTCATTTCCCTGAAGCTTGTTACAGGGGTGGGAAGGAAATGACCCCCCCGATTTAAACCTGAGCCACACTGGTGTTTTACATGATAGGAATCAAATCATATCGGACGCTTTCAACAACTCTTGCAACAGCATCTATTTACTGGGTAAAGTGTCTGTTCTAGCACTAGCTGTTAGCGTGGCTGTGTCTCAAGTCATCGGTCTACACTTAAACTCAGTATGTTGAGTACACAAGTGTGTTCACACTGAATGAGTATGTGAAAAGGTAGTGGAGGACATTCGACTGGTTCACTCACACCGACACGGAAGTTGCTTGTGGATCAATGGACACTTTCCATCCTCAACGGACGCCATCTTCGTGAGGTAGAAATGACAACCTTTCATATTTGGAGAGGGTGGCAGACACCTACCGATGGAATCCTGGCTAATGCTAACGTTAGCTTGCTAGTTACTAATCTTCAGCATGTTTTCAGGCATTGACTCTGGTGAACTGTGAAACAAACAAATCTTTTCAGTAAGTGATTCAGTACAGTTTGTTCTGATTCTTTTCTTTTTTCATCAAATCAATGTGAATGTGTCAACTCTAGCTGCCGGTACTAGGGGGAGGACTCTTACAGAAGAAGTGTACGTGTGGACGAGGCCGTGCACGTGTGCAGTCCGAGCACCAAGGGCAGACGGGACCTGAAATGTTTGAGAGGACAGTAGATAACGGAGGGTGTGTGTGTGTGTGTGTGTGTGTGTTTGTGTTGGGGGGGGCATGGAGACAGGAGGTGTGAAAACAAGGACGGTGGGGAAGCGAGCACAGAAAAAGCAGATAAGACCAGTCTGGACTGGGCTGACCTTCATCATGTGTAGCTTGGAACTGTGCAAACATGTGTTCTATGTTTCGGGGAGCGGTGGGGGGGTTATGCATGTGCCAACGATGCTGCAGGACTGGAAAAAAAGGGACGCACCTCTATGCCCACGACTCCTTGAAAATCAAAAAACAAGGAGCGCTCTCCATTACTGTCTGATGACTGGGGGTGAGGGAGGTGGGGGGACACACGCTCACAGGGAGCAGCAGCGCATGCCGTTGAATGCCTGAGACAAATCAGTTTTATCTGGGACCCCGGCGGGTATTGATAAGCGGGGGATGCATTTAGATAGCCCAATTAAGTTGAGGAAATGAGGCAACACGGAGGCACGTAGCAGCACTGTGACCCCCCTCCACCACCCTCTGGCCCTCGACGCTCCCCTGAGACCCACATCCTCGAATCCAACTCCTTGCACCAAAAACACCTGAAAGGATCGACTCCTTCTGTTCCCTCAGCCTCCGTGGACGTGAATTGTCAATGTGTGTTCTCAGTAAGGATGAAGCTCATAGACTGCATTTAGAGTGTGTTCTACTTACAAGTTGATAAGTGAACGATTCGTTTGGGTGAATGATCTGTACTGAATCACTGACTGAAAAGATTTGTTCGTTTCACAGTTCAGCCGAGAGCGGCAGTGAACTGCAGCGCGTGAACCTGATTCGCTGGTTCGTTCCCTGCGAACGAGTCGACTGAAATAAATCACTCACGGAAAAGGAAATGCAGCAGTACGTTAACAAATCAGTAAAAGAATCGCTAGGAACTAGTTCTCTGAGCGCACTGGTACACAATGAACGTCCTGGTGCGCTGTGGACATACTGATACTGTTAATACATGTTAAAATCCACGTTTATCTCCATCATTCACTGGCGCATCAGAGCACGTCAGGAGAAACGATTCAGTGAACCAATGGGGGGTTTGCTGCTCCAGCATTAAGCGACCGCCACAGCTCAATACAGGTCCACTTCAAAGGAGAGTGTATGGATGTTGGCGCCGTTTATCTGAACCGGTGACCTTCGGCGTTCATCACCTACTGTCACCGACTCCTTTTCACCTGATTGCCTCACCAAAACCTTCCACAAAACGACCAAAAGAGACTAAAAATCGTCCTTCCAAACTTCAATCTTAAGAATTAAAAAGGGAAAAGGTGACATTCTCAAATAAAGTTCTTCAGTATTTTCTTAGAAAGAAAAAACTTCAGAATAAATGGTACTCTATGAAAACAGTTAAATGTGTTCCTAATTGTTTTCTCAAGTTTTAGACAACGTTGATTTTTCAACAAATTCTAGACAAGTTTTGACAGTGGGTCCTAGTTTCAGCTCCTCACAGATTCCCTGGGTGGTGTTGGTTCATGTCTGTGAACAGAAGCAGTAGATTTAACAGTGACCAACAGCTCATGTCACATTTTGTAGAATTAGCTGTTATCAACTTTAAAAGTTTCCCCACAATTGTTTTGTAGATGGAAACACTTGGGGTTGAAGTCAGGGAGGACAATTTCGTAAAGCAAGCTGATTTTAAGCAGTTCGTAAAGAGGAAAAACAAAGAAATTCATATGATATGAGAGTATTCTAAAGAAAATACTCAGGATTTGCATTTTTCTTATGAACTTCTTATAAGAAAAGTTTTCTTATGAACTTCTTAGTTTATATCTTAAGACATAACTTAAGATTTATCCAGATGGAGAATCTTGCCTAGGATGTTGTCAGACACATCCTGGTCGATGGAAGTCATCGGAACAGTCACACATACATAATGTTGAGGGAATCACAACAGTTACAGCCAAACTAAAGAGCAACAAAGACGTTGACATGCCGCGGACCACTACAGACGGGTCCAGAGACCCGTCCCAGCTGACAGGCTGATGAAGACCCCACAGACGGTTTTCAAACAGCAACGGTTCCTCGTCAGCGTGCAGGAGGAGCCATGCACGCAAAACACAAATCAACTTGATACTCTCTCAAAGCTTCGCACCCGGATGAGTCACTTTGATGGAATGAAAGGACACGAGCTGTTTTCACTGTTGAAAGGAAATAAAGTGGAAATTCTTCCACCGGTAACTAATTATTGGGTTTAAAATCAGCTGGAATGTTCATCTTAAGCATTAAGACACAGACATGACACAGAAATACCCTCTGATGCTGAGCTGGAGTTTGCAAAAGGAAGGTATTTTTTGATGTGTCGGCTGATTAAGTTCCTCCAAACAAGTAGCAAACACCTAAAATATGCTCACACACACATTCTGCCAACGACGCACACACCATTTCAACAGATGAAAAGCCTGCTGAATAAAAGAGTAATCCATCACTCGTGCCATTTTGCTTTCTTCACCGTGGCTTGACTGATGGGGGAAGATAAGTTCTCTGTCGGCCAAAAATAGTGAACACGTAAGAAACAAAGGAAAGGTCGTGTGTGTATGTGTGTGTGTGTGTGTTAGACAGCGTTATATAATTTGTGTGTTTGTACGTCTGTCAAACCACGAGCTCAGGCTAGTACTAATTTCACTACACGTAGCATCCATTTGTTGTGGCAGTAGCGCCGTCCGGTGCTTTGTTTGAACAAACGCCTCTGTTCCAGAGGCCATTTTGGATAATTTGGATAATTTTATCATGGAGTACCATGGAGAGGAATCGTGTCAACTCTACTTCACCTGTCCTTACCTATTACGAGCTATTTTTTGAACCAATAGGGTTTTAAGTTGAAAGGACAGACACAGGAAATGGTCAGTTTGCATGGTCATTACCCAATCCGTACAGGAAAACTGATTTCTTATAATTTGTTTTGCACATGTACAAAATTAACACTACTTCCTGTCACTATATTTTAAAAGGAAACAATCAATGAATCTTTTATTCATGGATGGTAAATATATTGCCTGATTGTATTTTTTCCATTTTTCATTTACATTCTCCTCCATCTTCTCCTTCTTTTCATCTAATGCTCCATGTCTTCTTCTCTGTGTATTTCTGAGTAAGTGTTACAGTGCCACCTACAGGCCTGGAGGATCTACTACAGCGAATTCACTGGACTTGTGTGGATGCACAGGTTTCTTCTGTGTGAATGGAAAACGTTTTTAAAGCTATGCCGGTTCTCTTTGTGAACGCGGCCTTAGTGACTGTGTATTGTCGTGGTGTTGTATGTTGATTAAATGAAAAGAAATGAATATATTCAGTCTGTGCTGGTAATGGCTCAGAAGCTCATTATAAACTGATGGATCTTATTAATAGTTTGTAAACTGCACATCGTCCTGGCTGATGGTTGCAATATATTCACCATCATTGTTGTGTTGCGCAGGTAAAAATGTGCGTCTTGCTGGCGGCAGTGTCTGCTCATTACTTGTCAGTGATTTTAATTACAGCCTGTTTTTATGGTGTTGTATTTATCTGCAAAGCAGTGCAGTGCTACACATGTTATTTATAACAGCTTTTCTCTCAAGTTGGCGCTCAAACCATCGCTGTGCAACGCACCGGAAAAAAAGAGGATAATTACATTAAAGTCTTTCGAGAGAAGAAGAGAAGTGTTTTAAAAATATACTCCGAACAGAAGAGTCTTCACAAGAAACCTGACTGCTTTTCTCATCATTAACCATTCATAGCAGGGAATAACAAATGGACTTCAACCGAGTGACTAAACCAGCAGCCCAAAATAATTAGAGCAATGAAATATTCAACATAAAGCTTCTTATTATAGCATCAGTGGCTCACACGATCATCGGGACGAGATGAGCAGATTCGTTCGAGTGCGAATTGGAGGGGGACCGACTGTCGTTTCCCCTTTTCCTCCCATTTGACTCCATTTAGCCTTTTCGGAGTCGCACCTTGTCTTACGTGTCACCAGACGTGAAGGAGAAAATAACTAACTGCAGCACCAGAAAGAAAACTGAGGGTGGACGGAACAACGGATGGTAGCTTTAATAATCTTTATTTCCTTCTACATTCATTTTTATTTGATTTAAATGTACACACATGTTTTATATTTGATTCAGACCTATATTTATATACCGAACGTGTCAGCAAATATTTTTTGTTTGTTTGATTTGTTTGTTTTTTTTCTTTTTCACTTGTAACTCATCTAGGAACGAAGGAATTTCGATGTGAGACCATTCAAGTAATTCAGATTTATTTTTCCAGAAGAAAAACAAATTTTATTTCGAAATGATCCACAATTAAGCAGCCTTCAGTTCTAAGCTGGAGTGAAAAAACTCCTTCAGGCAGCATCAATGTCCGTTCTTAATAAGATCTGCGACTTTGGTGGTTGGTTTGCTTGATTGGTTTCTGATTGATTGGAGTCTACAAAGCTGAGGAGACATCTTTCCGCTTGTGATCCTGCCCTCTGTCCCTGAACTACACCGAGAACTCATCCTGAGAGCTTCACAGCCGAGTCAGAGCGATTGTCGGTGGTGCTCAGACGCCGGCGGATCACGGGGGGACAACACAGGTAGAGACGTCAGGGGCAACCCTCAACCGTGAGGGAGAGGAGACCACTGGCTGACGGCGTCATACCCGATGACTGACATCCTACTTTTATGGAGACGCTTCGTTTGTAAACACTGTCCATTGTGCAAACGGCTCCTGGAAGCATACTATTCTAGTTCTTCTAGACATTATAATTCTCCACCCTCGTCTTCACGTCTGGATGGTGAATCCTCATATTTTCTGTATCAAGGTCTCATGGCCCCACCCCCTGACCTTTCTTTTTTTTTCAGACGCAGAAACCGATCCCAATGCAGCCCTCCACTGCGTTCCAATTACCGTAATATGCCATCTTTGATTCTAAACTTTGAGTTGGACTGAATGCTTCTGTGCCAGGTCGATAGTGTACCCAGTACCTAGGGGCCACGTGGAGGCATTGCCCATGGGGTGATCCGACTGCCGTTGTAACTGTCGTTGTAAATTTGTAAACTGACTATTGTGTTTGCATCCTGTGTTATGAGCGGACATATGACCGAGACATGATGCCGATGAGAATAAAACACTTGAAGTGATGAAGAAAAATAGTGATGACCGGAAAAACACAGCGGCGGGATTCAACGCAGACAAACGTAAAAAGGCCCTCAGAGACACTCGAAGGACACTTGATGAGGTTGAGGCAGAAGCAGACGATCAAACTGTGTGACCTTCTCTGCCCTCTGATGAGGAGATATTATACATAGACATATACATAGCATAGATATTATACATAGCAACCTACCTCAGAGGTAGGTTGCTAATTCAGATGTGTCCTGAACTTGAATGCGCATCAGTACGAGCCCCACGGGGGGAGGGGGGCAGCAGCATTCCTCCAGTTACTAAATTCCATCAAGGCTCCCTGCTGTCTAACCCGGCTGAAGCAGCGTGACATTAAAAGGGGCCACGGTGTTGGTCGACCCATGGGAATCAAATATTTTGGGCTGAGGTCGAATCCACGGGTGACGGCGGGGGCACGGGCGCTCAGTAAACGCAGCATGCCATCATGGGCGCACGTCAGGCTTTAAGAGGTGCCGGAGCTGGGCTGTCTAAAACGGTCTGGCACCGTGCAGCTGATCCCGTCGGACAGGACCGAACCCGGGCGGCAGGTGAACCGTGATGGGCTGTAATTTCCTCCAGCGTCTCCTGATACGTCTCACCTGGTGTTCACCCACCAGCAGGCGCGCCGCGGGGGCAAATGTTCACATCACGTCTGATCAGAGCGACGGCTTTGCCACTCCAGTAGTATCTTTGACGACGTCAACAAGAGCAGTGGCAGTGGACAAGTCCAAACTCGTGTGTGTGTGTCTGCGCACAAGACACCGCTGTTTTGTTTGTTTGTTTTTTTATGTGACCTTTGCGATGTTAAATATGTCTTTCCCTGTTGATGCTTCTAATGTGATATTCTCAATGCAAACGTTAGTCACGTGATCAAATTTAAACCCACATTTCATGTATGAGAAGAGAAACAAAAACAACCATCTGGGTTGTCGGAGATCCAACGTTTGAATTCTTCCAAAGGTCACTTCCAGACGATAATAAATATTCTTATTTTGTTCTCATTTGTCACGTGGCACGACGATAACATCCAGGCTATTTTTTTTTCCACTTCAGGGCTCATTATGTAAAGGAAGAGCACGCTGCTATAAGGGTAAGCATGAATGCACTGTGCTCAGTTGTCCTTGCATCTTAAAGATTCACGAGAAAAAAAACGCCAATGTCATCAAAAGCAGCGTCAAATATTCATGTGTCAGACAGCAAACTCGTCCGTCCAGCCGTCTTTACATCACGATGATAATAGGAGACGCATTCTTACATCCTGTCATCACATTACTGGTGGGCACTCGAGACGCCATGGCAGCAAAATATGTTCACTGCTGAATTTAACGCGTGCGCCTGAAATGACTATGCAGATTAGTCTTCATGTCAGCTATGCAGAATTAAATTGGCAATTTAAACCAAAAAGCTAAACAGTGACAAAATAATATAAGCAAAGGTAGACAGAGTGTCGTCCTGCGGCCAAATATGTCCAGAATATTCATTGCACATGACGAGGTTGGCACATGAGCTTCATTCAAACATCTGACAGCACGCAATGTAATCAAATGAACTCTGATACATATGAACATTCCCCTTTGTCGTTAGCCTGGAAGACACAATCCACAGCACAAAGGAGCTCAAATCAATACACAAGAAAAGTCAGAAAACAGTCAGAGAAAAAGTTGGTCTCCAGGGAAATAGAATCCATGGAGGGGGGCCGGAGACACCGACTCAAAGTCAGATCTAGATGGCGATACTCCATATGTACGGTATGTTCATCAATATTTTCACATTTCAGAAATGTCATCACTGAATGATGGAGACTTTAACCTGTTCTACATATTCTTAACTGACACAGTTCAGTTCAGCTTTTACTGCTGAAAGTCGCTCAGATTCAGTGTGTAAATCCATCCGCAGAGAATCAGCACGTCCGTGACCGCAGCAGCACCTGCTGCTGGAGGACAGGAACCGAAGAACAATCCGTCTCCAACAACACCAGAAGAAGACGATTTTGGTTTGTCCCTCGGGCCAGTACCGACGAAATATAGACACAAAGTCGCTAAGCTGGCAACTCTGGATGGTATTCGGTGAGTGGGTCATGTCAGGTGACTTGTTCACAGGGAACGAACCAACGAATGAGGTTCACCTGCATCCGTTCGCTGAACCTATAAATGAACAAATCTGTTGTCAGTGATTCAATACAGTTCCTTCACGCCAAAGATTCGTTCCATCGAACAAATCATTTGCGGCAATATAAGTGATATTCTCTGGCATTATACCTCGTTTAGACATATTCATTCATTCACTCATTCATTCATTTTCTCTCGTTGCTCCAGAAATGGGTTTCGGTTCCTGGGAAAGACCCCAGGAATCAAACCCGGGTCCTTCCCGCTAACCACTGTTCTATTGTGTCACCCCATTTAGAAATATGTCTATATATTTTAAAATGGAACATTACTGCAAGGCTAAATGACCCCTGTGAACATGAGACATGATCAGAAATCAGAAATTAGGAGCATTAAACATGCTCTGACTTTTGAAAGCGTGTGAAAAAATGCAATGTGTGCACTCCCAAAATGTGAGTGGACAGTAAAAAAAAAAGTTCCCATCACAGGAATGGAAGTGTGACTAACGGGCAGTGAAAGACCTGGGCTGAAACCTGACCTCAAAAAGAATCTTCCCCGAGTCTCCATGGACAGTTGGGGGAGCGGTGGGGGCACTGACAAAAGGAATGGAGGACCACCTGCATGCCCAGCGGAGCCAGCGCTGCACCGGCTCCACCATTTGTTCCGCTCTGGAGTCCCATTACTGCAGAGCAGGTCGGCTGGGAAATCCATCTCCTGGTGTCAGCGCCATCACACCGCTGTGCAAAGTGAAAGGATGAAAAGGAGGAGAGGAATCGCAGACACTCCGTACATGCACGTCTGCAATCCCTCTCCTTGACCAGTCAATGACTCATTTGGCAGTCAGCTGGTCGTCACCGACGTCAGCGCGTGTGTGTGTGTGTGTGTGTGTGTGTGTGTCCCACGGTGAACAACGTTCCTCTGGGACCAGATGAACCCGCAACAGTGAGTCATCTCACTTCACGTTCAACTCTTTGATGCAGACAGCACCACAACATGATCCCTATGACCTTGTGCGCATGCACCAGATTTTTCCTGTTGAATTTGAGCCACGGACACGCCAACAGAACTCTTTACACAGGAGGCCTGTTTTAACAGCTTTATTGTTCATAAGAGCATATACTGTGAATATGTAACAATTATCAGTATCGTGATCAAACGCACAAACGAGTCAAAGAAGAATACATTTAGTCAGAATAGTTGAAATTTTGTTGTGTATTACAGATTTTGAATACTTCTTTTGTGGTGTATTCGATAGATGAGATTTCATTTTAAGATACATTAAAACGTGAGGGTTTGTCTTTTTAAAATTTGGGAGATTTATGGATTTAGGACTTTTCAAGGAATATAATTAAATTGATATCCATTCATTTATTTTGGCGGGGTGGGAGTTGACTGGCATTTCATCAACCATTTCATGGGATGAGGTGGTGACAATTTCAGACTGGTCATTCTTTGAAAGCTCTAAAGATTGGGGGGTGGGGGTCCCCACCCTCCACACAACCAAAGAGACAGAGTTTGTCAGCTAAATGCCGCAGCTACGCATGAACATTTGAAGAGGAAGCACATTCTGGAAGGTTCAGATGCACCTGGCGAGCTCCCATGTTAGTAGTTAGCCTATTACTGAAAAATCAAAGAATTAAAAATTATTTAAAGCAATTATTTTTTTGTGTGTTTTCTGCAAGGACCTGACTAGTCGTGACTACTCGACTTACTCGACTACTCGAATTATAAAAAAAACCAACATGGCACACCGCGGTGTAATTTTAAAAGTGCATTCTCAGGATGTTGACCTGCAATAATCAGAAACACACATCCAACATGTTTCCACGTCAAACCAACGGCCGTGAAAGGTACTGT
>CAAKHB010005789.1:116286-140711 GCA_901007665.1 Aeoliscus strigatus | reverse complement strand
TCCCATGTTAGTAGTTAGCCTATTACTGAAAAATCAAAGAATTAAAAATTATTTAAAGCAATTATTTTTTTGTGTGTTTTCTGCAATAACCTGACTAGTCGTGACCAGTCGACTATCCAAATAGTCGTTAGGTAGAAGAAACACACGATGCAGAGATTCAAACCTCCACACTTTAAACATGAACCAAGATGAGCGAATTAACTGTTGAACTACAAACACCCAGAATGATTTTTTTTGTCTTCAGTGGGAAATGAGACAAATTGCCATGAACTTCCAGGTCAGATTGTCCTGAAAACAACATCAACAACAACAACAAAAAAGAGCACTGGGCACGCTGATGTTTGGTTTCATTCCACTGTGAGTGTGATTGTGATAAAAACAATACAAAGACATGTTGATATTAACACGTTATCTCCATTGGCGCTAGTGCACTTTGGAGTACCGTAATTATGAAGTGAGCTAATATGAAAGAAATGAATTATGGTATTAGCACTATCATCCTGAAAGGTGTGTGTTCCTCTACCTGGTGTGAAGATGGAGCTAGAGAAGGAGAAAACATCCAATGGTTCTGAAAAGTTCTTCTTCACTTCTCAGCCAAACTGCTGTCATTACGGTAACGATTCACCGGCTTCCCGTAACAGAATGAATGGGATTACCGTAATGACGGCAACATGGCTGTTATAGTGCAACTTCCCAACTGTCAGGATAATTACGGTATTCCAAAGTGGCTAGTGCCAATTTATCACCTAGCAATACCCTGGGAGATAAATATAAGATCTATTTACTGCAGTCCATGATGTAATTATAATTTTTCTGATATGGAGAGAGATAGCAAAGCATTATCTCATGTGATCGACCGTCAATTATATTTTTTAACATATTAAGGAACATTAATAAAACAACAAAGTATGTAAGCAGTTACTGAATAAACTCCAGCAAATTGGAGCAAACAGTGTGACTGTAATTATAAAAAAAACCAACATGGCACACCGCGGTGTAATTTTAAAAGTGCATTCTCAGGATGTTGACCTGCAATAATCAGAAACACACATCCAACATGTTTCCACGTCAAACCAACGGCCGTGAAAGGTACTGTGGTAGGTTGGATGGTGAACGACGAACAGACACAGGCACATTCTGTCCTGCTTCTTGTGGAAAAAAGCTGAAATCTAAGACACTGTAGACGACGTGAGACATATGAAGCGGTTGTGCAGCTTTGCTCTGCAGCTCCTAATGACTTGAGACATTCTGCTCAGTGGCCTGGCATTCTGACCACAGGGGGCTGAGACGGGAGATTCCATTGGACGTGGCAGCACGGGGACACGACCTAAAGCGCTGATTCAGACGTCTAATGGCGCTTTTCCACTCCACAATTCCAGCATGGCTCAGCTCAATTCAGTTTGGTTCCAGGCGCATTTCCATCACAATTCAGTTCCTCCTCGATGTGAGCGCGTCACAGCGCCGGCTGCCGTGACGGCGTTTTATACGCAACCCACGCATAAACAATGGAGGACATGGAGGAGATGAGAACCTGCTTCTCAGTTTGTGGATTTCTGTCACACACGGAGAAGAGAGATGGAGCAGGACATCATGGAACGCAAACGTTCTAATCAGAAAACAAACACACAAATATCTGGACTTCACTGACGGACCCCAGTGTTCAAGGAGCATGAGATGAGGAAATAAGATCTTAATCACTATCACCGGCACTGCTGACAGACTCGTGTGTGGAAGGTAGCGACTGGGACGGCCCTCGGTAATTATTATTACAATTCTAGGTCAACCATCATTGTTCCTTGGAATGCACAATAAAGATAAACAGGATTCTTTTTGAGATGCTAACATGCTAACATTGTGATGCTGACATCAACTAGAAGCTAGCAAGTCATACACTGTGTGGTTTCCTCAATTTTCCGGAATTGTTCAACATTTTGTGAATAAAGCAAAATGTGGCTCGTTGGTCTAGGGGTATGATTCTCGCTTCGGGTGCGAGAGGTCCCGGGTTCAAATCCCGGACGAGCCCTTTAACGTTTAAATGCAATCACACTTCATGATATGACAAGGCACTGTTTTAAGGCAAAACTTGTTGGTAGCGTTTACTGTCAAATCACATCTAAACTGCAATTAATACTTGACACTTACCCTGAAGTTGTTCTGCTGTGGTAATTCTCCATAAAGATTAAAAATGGATTAACCCTAGGTGTATAAATACAAAGCTCGTGAGGAGATAACAACCTCCAAGGATTTCTTAAATGATGCGAACATGCTAAAACGGTGATGCTAACATGCTAACATCAAACCCTAGTACATTAACCAATCGTCTGTCTGTTGTGGCCAGAGGTCGGCACCCTGCAACGTCACATGTTTAGTTCCAGATCAGCTTGTTTGGAACCTCAACAGAGGAGGAGCTAAAAAAAACAGGTTCTAATGCCAGTGGAAACGCAAAAAAGCTGGGTAGAGTCAAGTCGTGTTGTGGAAAAGCACCATAAATCCTCAGTAAATCCAGGCAGCACGGTCGTACAATTCCTTGCTACGTAGTCTTGCAAAGTCCTGGTATTTGAGTGGAAAGATATATTCAACACAGTTTTCTCACTTGACGTCACTCAACACGCCTGGATGAGGACATTCATTAGCCCATTGCTGAGACAAACCCATCTGACGGATTTAACAGTCAAACAGGACAAGATGCTTGAACCGCTGTCCTGGTAAGCCTGATCAAAGCGGGGCCCGAGGGTCTGGTAAGAACGAGGAGCCTGATTGGTTGAGCAGAGCTCCGAAAGAACAAGTGCTGGACCGAGAAGATACAACATCAGACGTGTGCACTGCGTTCCCTTAGGCCTGTTCTTTCCAAACTGTCAGGCTGCCCTGCACCAAAGAGCTGCAGAGGAGGAGGAGGAGGAGGAGGAGGAAGAGGAACCAACATTCTTTCAGAAAGCACTTCCAATCTAGCCATAAACATAAGCCTCATTTGGTAACGTGCCATTTCACTGAAGACGGTTGAATATGGAAAAAAAACAAATCTATGAGGTTTTCTTCAGATGCCACCCCTTACAAATTATCATCATACTGTGGAGATGTGGCACAGTCCAGAGGAGAAAAAAAAACACTCCCAGAAGCAATTAGCAAGTAGAAGGGCAGTCTGAGAACACAGAGCTCCTCCAAGGCCATTTGCTCACCAAAACTGAGCCTCATTATTTCACAATGCACTGGCAGGTCTGGGATTGAATTACAGTTACTGTCCTCTTCACGGCAGCAGCTTTTTAACATTATAATCACACTTAATAAACATGTCTGGATTTTTAAACCAGGTCCTGAGGAATGAATTTGTTGCAACTTGTCTGCTGCCACGGTGAACCAATTCTGGATGAGCAGCAGGAGATGGACAGATGGATGGATGGACAGAAATCCTCATGACCAAAAGTATTTCAGGTTATAATTTCAGTGTTTCCCCTACCACTGTATAAGTGGGCGCCCTTCGATTCATGTTCAAACATGTAAAAACAGGTTTTGTTTGTTTATTCAGTGGAAATAAACTGTAAAATAAAGTGTGGAAGTGGAAATGGAACAAACAATACACTTATTGTTATGGTGATTTTGCATTTTTTCCTCCTAACATGCAGGTGTGATGAATAGCACTCCAAGGTTGGACACTTTGGGAAAACACTTTTTTTAGTTCTACTACTGGTTTGACAAAGCACTGCATGGTTGAGGACACAAATCCATTGATGATCTGTTAGAATATACAATACGCTGGACATACATGGACTGAAATCTAATTCAAATAGAAACAAGCTCTTTGAACTTGCACCGTATTTTCTGTCCAAGTATTATTAAACATTTTTTATTTCAATCCAATCCTTTATTTTCTTTCTTCCTAGAATGTTTTTATTCCCTCTGGGCCTATTTTATGTATTATTTTATTTATATTTTGTGACTAAATCGTTTAGTAATTCAAATTATTTTTACTGCATCCTATAATTTTGTTTATTTGAAAAGGATGGTGCATATTAACAAACAACAGTTTGAGAACTAAAGCAAATATGGAGTTGGAGTTAGCACACCTGTTAATTCATACCTCTAGTCCCACAGTAAATGAGCAAAAAAATTTTTTTAAAGAACACTATTTAAATAAAGCCGCCTTGCCTACGCTGCCTCCCTTAATCAAGTTCCACCGGATCCAGCTGACAGACGGCCAGACTCCCGTCGTACTCTCCTTGTCGGGGGTAATTACGGTCCTGTGTATCATAATAGCAATGGTTTGGTTTTTATTTCCTGCAGTCACAGCAAACACACTGTAATATAAAACGCTCTCACCAAAATGATATGTTATCCTTGGGCGGAGACACGGTTTGGAAACTGAAGCCAGCGAGACCAGACATCACATAGAGACATTAAAAATATGGATGTGTGTGGCAGTCACTCCGCCGCAGGACGACTTTTTCTCTCTGACACACACTATATCTGCTGGCTGATGGATCGCTCGTCTCCCCGAGCTGGTGCAAAAGCAGTCGGAGGACAGAAGTGCTGATAAAATGAGTTTTGCTTCACTTTCAGCCACATCACAACATACCAGCCGAGGCTGCTGTCTGTTCCCATGACATTTCAGCAACTCAACAGCGCAAGTTCAGTATTTCTCCTCTAAAGGTCAGAATAAACGCAGTGTGATGTGCTACCCTTTAAAACTGTTGAACCTTTAAAAATGTTGCACAGAAGTAAAGTCTATGTAGCATTAGTGCTGATGGCGCGTTGCACCGGACGGCTGACGGCGGTAACTCGCTGTGACGGACTTTGGTTTAGTTCTATTTGGATCCCCATTCTTCCTTGGCCCCGACAGATAATGTACAGTACCACAAAGAAAGAAAGAGACAAATAAAGAGGTAGTTTGAAAAAAAAATACAAAGTGAACAAAAGATATTCTACTCCAAAATACCCTGAATGTTACTGACAAATAAACCCAGTGCTACTTGGGACCCTCACACTGAGGTTATAATCAGTCCAGTAAACGTTCAGATACAATACATATTATAACTGCATCAACAAATTCAAACAATGCAACTTAAACCAACGACCATTTTTCATAAGCCAGTGGCCATTTAATAATAATTAACTCATGTTTTATATCTATTGATTTTGTTATTGAGTTGTTTCTGAGTTGGTGACTGACGGGTTTCTGCATCACTTGCTCTTCAAACAAATACAACAATCCATGGTTATTTGCAGTGACTCGTCCACACGGAATTGGAATGTGTGTGTCCACACAAATTCAGTGAATCCACTGTCGTGCATCCTCCAGGCCTGTAGGTGAAACAGGAGAAACGCTGTTGTCTACCAGGTGAAAAAAAAAAAAGTACCTGAATGTGGGCGTGGCCTCAGATCAACGACTGACAGACGACATGCAGGTCATGTACAGGATGGGCTTGTATCATCAGCTAAGGAGCTGGTGTTGTTGCACAACACTTGACACTCAAAATAATTCCTCTAAAACCACGCAGGAATGCGTGAAGATATGTCTGAGAAAAATGGCATCCAGCATGGCATTGTTACTATCGGAGGACTTATTACCGCCATTAGTACTTGAGCAAACTGTGACCAATCAATTTAACTTCCTCCTGAAAGAAGGGGGGGAGTGGAGAGTGGAGAGAATCGGCATCTGTTGTGTCCCACCCACACCCAGGACACATGATATCACACAATACTGTGTTTCTGAGGGAGCAAGGAAAGGGAGGAAAAATGGAGGAAACGGTGAGAAAGGGGGCGAGAGCCTTTTGTTTCCTCCTTTCTCATGGTGGGTATCGGAAATGGCCTAATGCTGCCCATCAAAGCCATGGCCAAAGACTGGAGCGTCCCAGTTCTAGAATGAAGAGGTCAAAGGGTGGGGGATGGGAGGTAAGTGGGGCACGGCCAAGACTGTCACAACGCCACATCCAAAGACCTCATTCTGTCCAGAAAAAAAAATGGAATCAGACATCTCCTCTGTTGCCGTGTTGAGTTTCACCAGCAAAGTACTGATTTAGATTGAAATAATGTAAATGTGAAACAACTTGAGAGGAGTGAAGAGCTTTTTATGCAGCTCTGATTGTAATAACTTAGTGAAATATTGCTGATTTCAATTCAATGCCACATGAGATGCATCCAGACAAGTCAATGCGTGCTACGTCTCCCATGACGGAGAATCAACGTTCAGACTTTGTGGAACGTTCTGTCTTCATAGAACTCAGCCCTGACGTCTCCACGTACTAGACGCCGTAATTGTAATATATCTGCCGCATGTTCCATACATTTGATTACAACATTGACATAATGGCTCATGTTGTAACCATAGTAACACCTGTGATGGATGACTTTGTTAAGAGGAGTTGTTACACACCATTAAACTGGAGTAATAGTGCATGGCAGTCGTCTCAATAACCAGGCACAAAGCAATTACCAAGTCATTAAAAAAGGAATAGACTCATATAACGTGGTGCACACAAGTATGATTGACGTGCCTGACAATCAGGGTTTTTTTTTAACTAATGAACGGTGTTTGATCAATGAGCATCGTTCATCCTGGAAAAGACAGCATTATTCAAATAAAGATAACAAATATTAGGGGGTAGACCGCCAGTTTCATGGTGATACAATACCATATTTACCAGTATCACAATTTAGAGCCCTGCGATCAATATTCAGACATTATGAAACAATTTAGGATAGTAGGACAACAACACATTTCACCTAGACAAAAAAATACAGAATGTATATGTTTGATCTGTTTTGACAATTTTGTTGCTGAAATGCTGATGAAAGTAAAATGAGAATTTAAAGTGACTAAATAATTGTTAAAGAATGAAGACATTGCTTCCATCCCTAATTAAAAGCATTCCTGTCATCAATTACTTGTAGTTAATGAATTAATCTGCAATTAAATGTAACTAATAAATTGCAACTACAACGTGGTGCACACCTGTATGATTGACAAACCTGATGATCAGTATGTGCAGGGTTTTTTTGGAACAAGTGAGTTTGATCAATAAGCATCATTCATCCTAAAAAAAAAAAAAAAAACTCACATTATTCAATGTGATAATTCAATATTGGGGGTAAACCACCCGTTTCATGGCCATGTGATATCGGCAAATATCGCCGCTATCACAAGTTCCGCCACCATTCCAATTCCATACAAGATGATATTGTAAACCAACTTCCAAAAATCACATTTAAACTGAATCCAGAAATTGTTTTGACAGTTTTATTGCTTTAATATCAGTTGAATGGAAATTTAAATGTAAATATGACAAAATGTTATGAATGAACTGTTAAATTGTTTCCATCCATAAACCAAAACCATTTTGTAAAAAATCCAATTAATTGTAACTAATTCATTGACAGATACAACGTGGTGAAAATCAGTCTTTTTTGGGACAAGTGAATTATGTTTGGTTATTTATGCAAGTGCCATTTGCATACAGTGACACCGATTTGAGCCTGTCTTTGTTTGAATACATGAAAATAAGTGTAAGCGTTGTCTCCTGTTTGTAAAACCTCATGCCTCATCCTTATCTCGCTCTAATAGCACCAGCTCCAGTGCTCCTTTCCACTGGGATTACGTTCAGCCGTGATGGCCAAGTCAAGCACACAGGAATAAAACATCCTACACAGAAACCCACAAAGCCAGTGCAGAGCACAGTCGTGCTGGCAATGATTGAGAGAATTCACAATTCAAATGAGAGCGAGGAGCCGGAGTGAAACAGATGTGCTGTTGTTTCCGAAGGGGTACTGTGGTGGATGCAGCGCTAAGCGGCACGCACACTCACACAGCTTCAAGCACAGAGATATATACACATGCGTGGACAGTGCAGTCACTCAATCATCCTGGTTGAGGGCCAATCCATCTACTGCTGGTTGACTGGGATCCAATCACCACTCCCAACAGGACCAGAATGAGAGAACGGCAGGCAGAGTGTGGAGAGGCCCACTCCGCCACCGCAGATTGATGGGACGAATCTCACGGCGGTTCATGAGGCGTCCCGCATCAAGTCAAACATACCGTCAGAACTGTGTGATGTCACAGTGCCTTTAACCTTCCTCCGCAGGAGATTTACCGCTCTCCAGCTCTGTTGGTCAGATGTTTTCTCAAGACCTGCCCGTTAGAATGTGCCACAAGTTTGACTCCTCCCAGCGGATAACACTAATTGTCTAGTGTCTAATGTTGCCATACTGTCTCAAAGCGATTCAAGTTGAGCGTAAAGCAAAGTTTGTGTAAAAGAAGTGGCTGTAGCCTCCAGCGACATGCTTTAAAATGACCAACAGGGGGCAACAAGTCAAAATTATGACATTGCGTTTAAGACCTCTTGCCTTGGTTTCAAATCTGTTCTTTTAGGCCACGTCCACACGGACACAGCATCTGTTTAAGAGTTTCAATAAGCATGGAATCGTCTCAAGAAATGTGTTAAAACATTGTAGTACATCCTCCAGGCCTGTAGGTGGAGCAGTAACACTGCCACAGATTCACACCATCACAATGAACAGAACCAGACCGAGAGGAACAGAAACAACACGGTGAGACACCATTGTTGTTGTTGTTAGCCAGTTAGCATGATGATTTTGCTGAAAGACATCAAGCTCAGACATCAAGCTTGCTTCTGTGGGCAGGGTTAGCTCATGCGGGTTAACTCTTTAACCCCAACGGTACCCTCAAAGGCTACGTTTGTGCGAGCATACTTTGGAGTACTGTAATCATGTGACTATTTGGGCTATTGAATGGTTACTGAAAGCTGACAAGTTGCACTCGGTGCCCTGGTTTGATTTGATCCCTTTCCCTCTGTTGCTGGTGAGTCATTACCGTATTGACAGCAACTTGGATGCAAAGAGTAGAATCTTCAGGAACCGATGGATGTTTTCTCCTTCTGCTAGCTCCTGAACGGAGAGGTGGAGCTATGATGTCATTGCTTCAGGAAAGAAGCGTATTGGTTGAAAACACCAAAACGCAGCTGCTGCCGTTTCAACGATGCATGTGGACGAAAAGTCCACACGAAAAACCTTGTCTCTGTGTGGACGTGGACTGGTGGTCCACAGACACGTCATGGTAAATACTGTACATCCCATTCTTTTCCAGTGAGAAGGAGAAAGAAACCTTATCAGGATCAAACCTTTTGAGGGATTAAATTGCTTCCTTTTCTTCCCTTTGTGTTGGCTGGCATTATTAAAGGTCATTAAATCTCACTGACTGACACGATACGTCACACGGTGAAGGAACACCAGGGACGTGTGTGTGTGTGTGTGTGTGTGTGTGTGAGTGGGGGGGGGAGCAAAGATTCAGTGAAGACATAAAAGCAAAAGAATGTTTTGTTGCTTTATCGCTGACGTGTTTGGTATTTCAAGCTGAACAAGCAACAAACTCAATTAATTCTGTGAGATAACCAGAGTCACTTGTTTCATTAATTACGCCGCTGGCTCAGGAGCGCCTGTGTAGTTATCCAAAAAGGTTTGGCGTTCGATCCCCGGATGTCGCAGAGGCCGTGTGGAAACCACCCCAAATGTGAACTGCTGACAACGTCAGTGTGTGAATGTAGCAGCTTGGCACCTCGCAAAGCAGAGGCTGAGGCTTTTGGTGTGAATGGATGAATGAGACAACTATGTCACCTGTGTTACTTCGACAGAATATATACACATCTATTTTTTTTTTTTATCCAATAGTCTGTTTCATGCTGGTGCCTTTGAAGGCACACAAATCCCTCAGGGCAATTCCTTGGGAAAGTCCCTGTAGCTGACAATGAATGATTGAATAGTGGTTACCCTTAACGAACCGGCCCGCTGCTCAAGAGTGATGCTGCGTTCCATCAAAGACTGATTCTTTTTTGTAATCAGCAGCAACATTAAAAACTCCTGGAGAATTCATGAGTTCAGTTGAGCTTGTGTTTTTTTTTTTGCCAGCAGATAAATGGGACCTAATGTGGGGGCGTGAGAGCACTGCACAGCCAACATTTAGACAAGGTGCCGCTGGCTCCGGTTTCAAAATGGCCATTTCGTCTGTGTACAGTCATTTTCAGACACAGACACAGATTCGTCCACAGTATCTGGTAACGTGGGGTTGGCAGTCTTCATTTTACAACCTTTCCTGCAGTCACACAATGACACAAACATGCATTATTTATTTTGTGATGGGATATCTGCTCCACATGCTAATCTGATATACTCAGAGCCGGCCTGCGGCCATGTTGTCCGAACGAGTCCTCTATCCGATCTGCGTCAATGTGGGAAAAACAGTTATTGAAGTTTTACATTTCAGTTAATAATTCAATCCATTAATTCAATAATTTCATTTGAAATGATCAATCATTTTCAGAAAATATTACTTCTATTTTTTATTGTGTGCTTAACAGATTCTGATTCTAAATCAGGATTGTGAATAATTCTCTCAGAAATGACATCATGCCTCATGTGCTGTTGTCACTTGACAGCTTTCATATCAATTTCACAGTAGATGTGGAAGTTTAGCTTGAATTGAATCGTCATCACAGTATCTGGCAGAAAAATCACTATTTCTGTTCGTCCAACTACCGTCTGTTCCTACCTGTCTGTTTACTGACATCCCGTCATCTCCACCTCCTGCCGGAGCGCTACAGTAAACTGTGGCAGCAGTGAACGCAGTCTGCTGACAGCAGAGAAGCACCCGGAGACAAACACCTCCTGAGCTGCAGTCCTCTTTTAACTAAGGCTTGAACCCTGAGGTGTCCGTCTCTCTCGTTGCTTAATGGTGGAAATTACCTCCAAATCCTCATCCCGCAGACGAGCAACTGTTTAATTTCACAGCTTTTTCTGCTCTCTGACTCCACACAGGCAGTTGTCTGGTAAAAATGTAATTAACTTTGTGTGGAATATGATTTTAGAGCTCATTGTCTCTTGCTGTACATTTTATTCCATGTTAAATATGAGGCACAAGGAATTAGCATGGTTATAAAATTCCATTTAGCGGCGGAGGCTAGCTGCTCTTTAAGGAGGCTCATACAAAAATTTGCATAAATGCTAACAAATGTACGGTCTAAACATGGATTCAGAGGTCTCTCTCACACACGCACACGAGTCTGTGCAGCACATGAAGATTCAACTCGCAAACTTAGCGACATCTTTGAAACCACTTCTTTAAACACATTTTTATACACTTGGTTTTTCTTGAGGTCTCCTTAGCTTTCATCCTGTTCCATTTAATCTTGTTTTCACTCATTTCATTGCCACATCACCTCCTAAAATACTATTTATAAACTTGCTCTTGTTCTTTTTGTTTTTCTTTTTTTTTCGAACCTTCTTCTGTGCTTTTATTTTGCTCTATTATTGCTTTTTATTGTCTGTTTTTTACTCCTCAATGTGATGTCATCACCTTACTTTTGTGGTCCCTGCTCTATAAACAAAGTTTATTATTATTGTTGTTGTTATTATGAATGTTCCAACTGCAAATGATCAGGGTCGTCTTTTAAAGGAGAACGTGACTCTGTCCACCATATTGGATTGACGTCTCCACGAGTCTCTTCTCCAACAACATGGGGATCATATGTTGGATTTTCCCAGGAGGACGTGAGGGCAGCACATTTCTGAGGCGTCAGCCCCCACGTTGACGAATGAAGGTAAGTACAGCTGCAGAGCCGCTTCAACACGCAGCCGGAGGTGGGCAACTCCTCAGAGCAATATGAGCACCGAGCCAACAGAGGATGCTCTCACTCAAATATCCCACGTCTGTTCATGAGAATGTGCAGGTGGGGTTTTCAGACGATTAAAGGGAGACGTTGTTGGGAAACGTGTTGGATCGGTGTGATGTCCATGGGCTGTGTGACCTTGTGATACTGTGACGATGAATACAACAGCCTGCCTAGAACTGTACTGTTTGGATGCAGTGTGTACATGCCTGTGTTCATCTACGCTGCACTGCTAAATGTCTCTGTATTACCGGTCCAGTTTGTGGCGGTTGGGGCAGGAGGGAGTTTCGGTGTGATTGTTTTTGATTTGATAAGCAGAAATGTTAGAAATTCATATTTAAATATGAAAGCTTCTGATTTTTATGTGACTATTTGGAATGGTTCCTGAAAGCTGACAAGTGTCAGCGGTTCCTCTACCTGGAGTGAACAAGGAGCTAGGAGAAGGAGTTCCTGAAAGCTGAGGACATTCATTACCGTGATGACAGCAACATGGCCGATCTCAGCTTTCAGGAACCGTTGGATAGTTTCTGATTGCACAAATCGATGTGTAATTACCGTACTCCAGTCACTAGCACGAATGTAGCACCCTGGAAACCTTTTGGGGGTAAAACTGTATCCCCGTTAATGAACACTAATCTTTCTGGAGTCCACACAAAATAAATTGAAATAAAAGAAATGTCCATTGTTATGATATGAATGTTACCCTAAAACCAGAGGAAGAGGGTAAAACAGTAAACTTGTTGTCACCTACACACTCACTCGCTGGTTGAGAACATATGGCTGCCAAACATATCAAATCCCCTGCAGCCCTGAAACATGACGTTCTGGAAAGTGCAATGAACCATCCACATTTTTTTTTTGTCTGGGCTAAGAGCCAAAGAATCTCTGGTCTCTCAACCAGTCATTAAGACATTTCACTTGTTTTTCTGCTTTGACAGTTGCACTTGTTGCTGATATTTAGGTTGTCACAGATCCAAAGCAACACATGCTGCATATTCATCCACCCAGATGGAGTGATATATTATTGACAAACACTTCCTCGCTCTTAACATCTGTGGGAAAAATTGCTGCAGATTAAGGGGCTGCAGGAGCAAGATAATTAGCAAGACACACATTTTCCACTGAAAGAGGTCTCTTTGAAACTCGTTAGAGCAATAAATCCACTGATCAGACGAACCTGATTGAGTTTATCAGGCTCTTTTTCATCTGTTTACTTTGTCTGGTCCAACAGAGGGGTTTTTACTGGTTAAGCCCCTCCTACTGAGAGGCCACGCCAGCTCTGACTTATCAGCTCACATGCTCGTTGGCAGAAAGCGTGAGGTTGTTCGGAAATGTCTCATGATCATCTCAGTTTGTTGAGTTTTCACATAATTCCAGGTCTGAGCGGCGCTACAGGACACAAAGAACCCCAGGAAGCTCAACGTGGCCTCTCTTCCTTTACCCTTTAACACTGACGGCATCGCTGCCGATACACTCACACTAGCATACTCTGGGGTCCCATAATTACACGACTATTTGCAGAAAATGCTGAACGGTTCCTGAAAAACTGAGAAGTTGCACTTCACAGCCAAATCATTACGGTAATGACTTGTTTTCGGCAAGAGAGCAAATGGGATTACCACAATGACAGCAACATGTCAGTGACATAGAGTCGGTGTTAAAGGGTTAACGCTTATTAATTATTCTTTACAATTTACAATTATTGTCTTAATTCAGTTTTTTCCTTGACATGACGATTCATCTGGTGCCACCACAGGTCCAACTGTTGTTAAGAAACAGGCCAATCACTTCGTTCAAATGCTCCAATGGCTCCCAGGAGGACGTCCACACAATCCTTGACCATGATATGCTGCTTCAAATGTAAATGAGCTGCTAGTCAGCAAAGAATATGCAGACGAGCACAAATTAGCTTTTGCTTATCTTATAAATCCTTTTGTTTGACTGGAGAGTGTTCACGCTGATATACTTTGGAGTACCGTAATTACTGTGATATTGAGCAGAAAACATCCAATGGCTATGAGAGTGTTTTCTCCGTCTTATAGGCCAGCTTCCTGGGCCCGTTGCGGCCAGCAGATTGTGACAATCCAGATCAGGTTTGCTGAATCCATTTCAGAAATTTCACCTGCTTATCCAGCTGTCCGGAATGTGTCACTGCTCTTCATTGAAACACAATAATCCCTGGTCGAACGTGAGCGAGTCCAATCGATGACACTGACAGGTGGAATGCTACTTTTGCGGTGACATTTGTTCCAAACCTATTTGGTCTGTGGCTCCTGCTGAGGACTAAGAGCTGCGCTGACATTCAAGACATTTTTTTTAGGCTGCTTGATTCTAGCATCTGTTTACTGCAAACAGACACTTCCCTGTGCTTCCCTGCTGTGTTTAGCTACTGCCCTTAGAAGTACGTGTGCAACAGTTGTTATATCCATATAATCAAATATATCCATATAATAAATCCGACGTTAAAACTAACAATTAATATTTCAGTTAAAATAATCTCACTTTTCTCTGAACCTGCTGGGTTTGTTTGTCTGCTCGTTGTGTCTCATGTGGTGAATGAAATACGTCGAGAAAGTACTTTTAGATGAGATCAGAGTGTCTGCATGAACACAAACAGCACACAACGTGTAGCATGTTACTCGTCATCTACTCAGTAGGAGCACTAGCATTTCTAAAATATATTTCCGGCAACCGAAGCTGAAGATGAAACTTGTCTGTGTGTCTGAGAAACTGCACAGGGATTTCCTCAAATCAAAGATTGATGATTGTTTTCCATGTGGGGGAACGATGGAAACACGCAGAGCAGCTTTCTTCCAAATGCCTTGGGTCAGATTCTCCTTTGCTTTTTACTTCAAAGGACACTTTTTTTTAATGGACGGGCAAGTCTGGACTTTCCCTTTGTCACTTCACAGGATTATACACTTCAAATAGGAAAAGAATACAAGAACACACATGTCCAGCTGCTACTATTGATTGGGAAAATGTTCCCTGCAAAAAGAAAATGGACCACAGGGGCGATTCCTTCCAAAGCCCAATAGTATCTGGCCTGCAGAGGGGTTTTGTACACAGAACGTGTTTCTTTATGTCCTACTATTCTTTGATCTATCCTGATTTAACCCACAAAATATTGATTCTGCAAGACGAGCAACTTTCTCCGATGCCCATGTACAAAGTGCTCCTCTTTTCCTTAAATTACAGCGATTGGCTGCTTTGGATTTCATCAAAATTTAATGTGAGCTAGAACTCCATAGATTTACCACATAACTTTAGATATTATTTTGTTAATAATTCACAATTTCACGACTATCAAACTTGACAGGTTCAGAATCTCCATCCTCCAGTCTACAAAACATCCCGTGGCCAGTGTTCTATCAAATAACTATTATGTGGAACAAAAGCGTACATGTAATGGATGCCTATTTGTGGCTGACAGTATATAAAAGCAGACAAGCCTTTGACATTTTTAGAAACGGTTTGTGTTCATGACACTTCAAACTTGACAATTCATAAAAGAATTCTAGCATTTCTGCATTTATGGTATTTACAACAACATTTGTATTTTAAGTTTTACTCACTTTAGACTTTAGACTTTAGATGCTGAGATTTTACTGTAAAGGATAATTTAGTATGTTTGGTGTTCATATAGGCCTCAGTTCCTACCACACCTCACACGTGACAGTATGAGTCCTTGTCCTTTTGTTTGTTTTTATTTCTCGGGTAACTGTGCGTGTGTGAACTAAAGAAGTAAAATTTAAACTAAAACTAAAAATAAGCCTGCACACAAACAGCCTGTGAAGTGACTGCATTAGGGAATACCAGAAAGGATTAGCGTCCTCTGTGAGTTCGCTAACTAGTCCCGAATCACATGAGATGAGTTAGCACAGGCGACTTCACAGCAAAGTGTGTGTGTGTGTGTGTGTGTGTGTGTGTGGGGGCAGCGAGGCTAATCAACATGCAGAAGAGAAGCCACGTTAGTCGGAGTCAAGCTGCCAAGCCACCAGATAAAAGTCTGACGTGCAGCCTTTTAAATAATCTACTTGTAAAAACACCAGCGAGAATCATTAACATCCACGTTGAAAAGGAGTCCCTGACGCTGAAGATGTACCTCTTTAACCTTCCAACACTGACGCTATCGCTGCTGATACTTTCACGCTAGCATACTGTGGAGTACCGTAATGACACAATTATCAGAAAATGTTGATAACTTATTGAAAGTTGAGAAGTAGCACTTCACATCCAAGTTGCTGTCATTGCGGTAATGACTTGCTGGTTTGTGCCAGCATAGCGAATGGGATTACCGTAATGACAGCAACACTCAGAAAACACTGAATGGTTCCTGAAAGCTGAGTTTCACTCGGTTCCTCTACCTGGTGTGACGAAAGAGCCAGAGGAAGGAGAAAACGTCCTTCAGTTCCTGGAAGATGAGACGCTGAACTTCACGGAAAAGTCATTACGGTAATCTCCCTCTCTTAGCTCCTTCCTTCTATCTATGTGTCTATATAGTTGTGTAATTACGGTACTCCCAAGTATGATAGCACCAATGTACCATCGGTGTTAAAGGGTTAAAACCAAACGTAACTCCTGCTGATCCTCTGCAGATCCGGCGCCCCCCACTGAGAGACGAGATGCGAGCTCCCCCCTCTACTGCTCCTCCTGCACACCGAGGCCAGACAGGGCGGGGAATTTCCTCCGGGGGGGTGGACTGCAACCCAAGACGCAGGTGATGTCGGCTGAAACATTCTTTGTCAGTTTGCGTTTTAAACGCTTGACGAAGTCAGTCCCAGGCAGTCTGTGCAGCCCCTGTGTGCAGTCCCACTTGAAGGACGTGAGACTGAAACGGCTAAACACAATCACAGGAAAGGACATGCTTGATGTGAAAACATAAGCTGCTTTCTCTCTCACACACACACACACACACACACTGAACTCATCAAATATTATAGGGGCTGTGTGAGGCAACACAAACATCTGAATCAGCTGGACCAGACATTAAATAGACTTCACCAGAGTTTGTGTGAGGTTGATCGCGTGACCGACACAAAACGACAAACATCCGAAGGTTTCAGTGTCATCTAAACATCTAAACGCTCCCGTTGCATCTTCACACTGGTCGGTGCCAGACCAGACAGTTGCTAGCGTTCTGACCAATCAGAAGCTGACAAGCTTGCTGTGAGGGTGAGGGGGCGTTCATGTGCATTTTCTATGTCAGGCACTTGTATTTACCATAATTCCAGTAGCATGTGAAGGCAGCAACAGACCATGAATAACCACACATTTCCTGTCCACGGTACAGTGGCAGCTGAATTGAACTGCTGTGTCGTGCATGTGGGGTTCATGTCAGTAGATAATTGTGAAATAAATGCAGAGGAACCAGCGTGGGAATCAAACAGGGCTTTGTTTGACAGAAAAGAAGAATTCTCGTCTCGGTGGCGTCTTGAGCCGTTAATTGCAATGTGACAATCGGGATCCTTCAATGAATTTGCACCAGTCCAAGTCATGATTTCCCAGTTTATGCCGTCGAGTCAACGTCAACCACTACAGGTCGTATTAGCTGTCTGGAGGAAGGAATTAGCCAAATGCTGCAGAAGGATCCAAATCTCACACGTTGCTGTAAAGTGCATGAGAGAGAAAGAGAGAGAGAAGCAATTAGCAGAGTTTCTGAGGATTTAGCTCAGAGTGAAACGATTCCTGGAGAAACATGAGTTGTAAAAATGTCACGGAGGCAAAAAGGCTTGAAACCTAGGCAGTGTTTGACTGCAGTATAAAGACAGAGGACCGGGTGGCGCTAACACCCCACAACAGATGCTAACTGACGGGCAGACAGAAGAAAAACAAGAAGGCGCTGAGGAGTTGGTGTTTATTATTACACAGATGGAGAAGAGTCAGAAACGAACTGATCGTTTCAAACAGGAACAGTTCACTTCAAAACAGAATCGGCATGATGTACGGTGACATGACAACAATAATGCTTCAACGAGTTTCGACACACACTAACGTTAGCATGAATGTAAAATGTGATCAGCAGTTAAACCATCAGTGTTGCTAGTGTGTACCGGCTGACCTTTGACCCCAGTCGTGAAACGTACACCAACACACATCTGATTCTCTCTGTTGTACTTCAATGAAGAAAATGTGTTTTTATCCGATGAATCCATGGAACGATCTGTAGAACACTCGGTCTATACAGTAAGTCTTAACTACCCATAGGAACAGAACCACACAGTTCCAGGAAATAGACTTTTCTCTTTACATTCAAGATAAATATAAGCAATTTTCTGACTGCTTGCAGCTTCCAGTCCGGATAAGATTTGTATCTATATATAGCCCTTGACGATGATAAAGGTGGAAAAATAGCTTATTCTTGTACTTGACACATTAAGAACAATGGGCCTTTTTTCACCCCGCAGCCTCGCTGGCGTAAATTTAGCTCTTTTTCCGTTCCAAGGTAAAGTGGAAATGGAAGACACACAGGTTGTGTGCGGTGAGGTAGGGAAGCTGTGAGTACACCTGAGAGACTGTGTACATGCCTCATGCCCACTCTGGAAACAGCCAAACTGTTCAGCTTGTCTTCAGCTATTAATCAATGCCTTGGTCAACCTGACCAGGAGCATTTTCTAACCCATTTGCAGAAGATAATGCCAGCTATTCCTCTCAGCCCCGGGGACGGCAGAGCCAACCTCATGAATCATTACCCTTTTAGGGGAGCGGCAGCGCAGCTCTCACCTTGCTGTGTCCATAGGGTACGCATGACTCTTCCTGGGTTTGAAAAAGGATGGCTGCTAATAAAAATGTCCAAACTATAAGTAAGGAGCGAAAAACTCTGGAGCACCATGACCAAAGGGTAGATGTACACTGGCAACAACAGTGTCTTTGCCTTTTAGTTTGTAAAGTAATCAGCAGCCGCCCCCTGCCCCTGAACTGTCATTTGGAACGGCCACAACTGAACAGAATCCAACATTAAATGGCAATGAGGAACTAAGACAACAGAGAGATAAAGCAGGGTGTGAGGGATTCTACTCCAAATAATATTCAGACCATTACTGAGGCTATAACAAACAAATTAGCACAAAACGGGTCTTTAATACTGTCCCACTTGTTTTTTTATGTTCCAGTATCTAATGGTGCATTCCAGTTATACCAATTTATGCTTCTGCATCAAATCAACAGTGCAGGGTCCGTGTCGTAGGGTACGGCGCAGCTTGATGTCACCGCCCCAGAAATGTAACTTTAACCTCTGCAGACGACTACCGCCGGGATGGGACTGTTTGAGACTTTCCCAGCTTTCGGAGAGGGACTTCCATGTCTGTCAAGAAACTCCAACTGTCCAAAGGGAGCTGAAAATGATGCCGATCTTGTGCGAGATACTGCAATGATAAGATCAGCTCACTTTGTTTAATTCAAAGTGATGGGAACTGACAGAAAAACTGGGAAAAAAACTAAACACAGCGGCGTCACGACAACGTAGAACCTCCACGTAGGGTGGAGTATAGGGTTCACATCAGTTCAAACTGGAACACAAACAACTCGGTTTTCACATGGAAATCACAGTTCCGAGTTACAAACTCAGACGTCCACTGCAAGTGGAAGGCACCATAATACCTCTTAAGAGACAACAGCAGCGTCCGATGCCTGACCCACCCACCACCCACCGCCCACTTCCTGGGGACCGGACCAGCAGTGATCCCATGTCAGGTGTTCTCCCGCTGAGTCCCCTCGACGGGTCTCAGTGGTCCGGCTGTCAGACACTGCTGCAATAATAATCACGCATTTTCCACAGGGTGTCTGGGCTGGAGGAAGACACGATGTGTTTGAAATGTTCACAAAGAACTGATCTACAGGACGGAGGTGTGTTATTACTGGAACGCCACGGAATGTTCAGAAACGTGACATTTGGAGGCTGCAGTCATCTCCTCCAACTAGAACCAATCAGATGTCCTCGCCGGGTGACAGCTAGGAAGATATTATTTCGTCTTGAATTTATGAATGACTGACATTACCATATCACAGTTTGCAGACGTATGACTGACACACACACGTACACACACACACACACACAGGAAAGGGTCGAGAGGGTAGAAAGCATAAATGGTAATTTTGCTACAGCGGCTCCTTGCTAACATCATGCAGGGAGGTTGCACGCTGTCTGACATCAGATTTAACATTTTTTAAAGCCTCAGCAAAGAAAATGTAATTGCATATCCATGGCAAAATAAAAAAGGGCAGATTCGTGGTGATATATTTCATACCAATCGCCATATTAAACTTAAATAAAGAAAAAAGGGGGAATTCACAGACAGTCAGATCAACACAGAAGTAATGAGACATGCCGCCATTGTCACAATGTTCAGACTTTACAGCAGCGAAGATCCAATTCCTGTAGATGTCTGGAGGGCTCAGCTACCCTGGGTTGATATAAGGAGAATTTTAAAATGCCCTTTCATTAAACCTCATTTGGACTAAGAGCTTTCTCCATTTGGGGTTTAATTATGTGGAACACCTTATCCACAGAACTTACACCAGACAACTGGAATTAACTTAAATCTGACTTTCAGAAATAAAGTCACGGATGATCTAATAGCGTCTCTGCGGTTTTAATGTCATTTGATGGTACGTTTATTTTCACAAGCATCATTGTTTGTTTGTCTCATAATAGAACACTGTCTTTTTTAAAAATATGGCAGTAGTGTTTATTTGAAATACAACCATATCCAGGGACGAACATGGAATGAATTAGCAGCGGTTGTTAACGCTGTGATATGTGGCACTGAACATTTTAGCGAATGTTCTATGCTTCTGTATCTGTCCCCATAAAACAAACATAAAAACGACAAAATAAATATTTATTCCACGCATCGATGTGATGCAACAGAAATGGAAGGCAGCCTTTATGCCGTGTCCATAAACATCCAGTGCACCATAAATTCTATTTATTATTCGTAGAGCTAAATGAGTTCCCGTCATGACGCCTGAACCACTGAGTAACCCCGTGCCACCATATTCCTTTTTGCCTAAATTCAGGAAACCTGCTGTGCACGACAGCACATGACCTTGGAGAACACTCTTATTGTGAGTCTGATGGATGCTGGTGCCGTGCAGCGACAGGTCGGGTCATTTATATTAAAACAGTCCTTATTTATACATAAACAGCAAACAACTTAACATTGCGACACTCCATTTAACATGAGTTCACACGGCCCGCTGCTGACTTCGTCCCTTCTCTCACTCTATTTGTGCCCAGATAAGTAAAATAGTGTCACTGCGGGTTTCTCACTTTAAATAGTGAGAGACTGATTGGTGCAATGGGACAATAGGAAATAGGAAAACGAGCAGAACAGTATGAGAACTTGAGGTCCTGAGAATGAAGTTGGCGAATCAACATAAACAAACAAGTACTGGTGACTGTGACAGATACACAAATGAAAGTGCATCATTTTTCAATGATCCGTGACTAGAGGACATTTGTACATCTTTATGACTGTAACAGTTTGTATAACATGTTTACATGTTGCTCTTGACAATATTCTTCATTCATTTACATTTTTTTTTTATTTATTTTTTTATTTTTTTTATTTACCTCCTTTAATGTTTTTGTTTACTGGTTAAATGTTTTCCAGGAGCATGCACAACAATTCCTATGTGCCTGCCAAATATAATAATGGTAAATAAGTACCATAGTATAACTATTAAAGTTCTATGTAAATAATAATAATAATTAGAAATGCAAATAAAAACAGGGATTTCAACTCAAATCTTCATCACAGTTTATGTCTTCAAGTCGTTTCTGACCATGTGAAACAATCATCTCATATCTCAGTGTTTGACGAGTGCAGGCTTAAACCCAGAGTGGAAATTATTACCAGCGAGGAGCGTCGCACTTAACTTTTGCAAAATTAAGCCCGGTTGTGAGAAGAGAACCCTTTAAAGCTGTGCTCAGCCCCTAATTCAGTCAGTGAATTATTGCATTACAGGGCTTTATTAGAGTCACTTGTCTTCACTTGTGTCATCCACTCGGGTTTAATCAAATCAAGTCATCTTGACAAATATTCCCAACACTGTGTGGAGGCTTTCCAGACAGTGACTGCTCCCAGCAAAGGCCCACAGGCCAGGACGGCGGAGAAATAACCAAAAAGAAGAACTTGCGTACAGGGGAGATGACATATCACTGTTAATGTCCAAGTAGGGCTTCACGATAAATTGTCTTCTTATCGTTATCACAATAAAAGCATTAACGATAAACTTATCATAAAATGTGTCCGATCAACAGTAAATGCAGAGAAATAATTTACCGAAATTAGCTGTGAGTATTTGACCAATCAGATTCATGAGCTGTGCAGACCTTGCTGTAAGTAAATCATAAAGGCAATAATTTGCCCTGGGGGTGGACAGTTCTCGTCCTTAGTGGATGGTATTTTATTCTAAGGTATTTTAATTTAAAGATTTTTAATTTTTTGTTCTGGAAAATGTATTCAAAGAAAGAATAGCAGGTTTAAAAGTTATAATTCAGTGTTCATGTCTGACGATACGTCTCACACTCACGAACACACTCTATGTCTGTGAAGGTTCTCAGTCATCCAGGTCATGGGATCTTGCTTGGTTGAATCGTACGCAACTGGACTTCTGGTTTACTTGAAGACGCTTCAGTTCTGAGGAACTGAAGAAGCTTCTCGGATGAGTGGCGAAACGTCTTCAAGTAAACCAGAAGTCCAGTTGCCTACGATTTAACCCAGCAAGAACACACTCTAAATAAACCCAGAGCACTTCATACACTTTATTCAACCTGAACTCTGAGCGTCCATCAAGATTTGCTGTCTTTGAACACATATCGTCAGACCTCTGTTTGTGGCCATTCTGAATATGATCATGTATGGCCAGTTGAAAGTGTCCTGTTGTTATTTACTGGACGCGCTCGCTGCAGTGGGACACGATGACATGCTGTCAATGCTAATGGTTTCTGATCGGATGAAGGTTCTGTCAGGAGGACACCGAGGAGCCTCGGTAGCCCTCCGTGGACCAAGAGCTGTCATCTCAGGCCCCCTTACCGCCACAGAGCCCCACCCCCCGGTCCTCTTAAAATCCTTTCCATCTGCCGCATGAGCGAGGCACACACACTGCAAGCTTGATTTTTTTTCTGCCGTTCGTTGTTGTTGCTGCAGCGTTATCCAGCGAGCAATTAGAGCTCCAGTGTCTTTCAGATTTGTGTGTGTTTGTGTGGAGAAAATAGAACTGCTGCCGAGTTGTCGACACAAGTGTGATTAGACGGGCTGGAACTGTCGGTCAGGAAGTGGCTAAAAGCAACCTGGTGAAATGTCCTGACAGGGCTCCTCCGTAATGTCGAATTCTTCACAGTCAGCATGATTTTTTTTTTTTTTTTGCACTTCAAAGAGCACGGAATCTCAGACTGCAACTGTCCGTGTGCTTGTGTGATGGTATTCTCGCCAGAAATGGGTAATGGCTCGGACAGAGATTCCCTGGAGGACAGCAGCTTTTAGGGGGAGAAACACGAGAAAAGCTACGGTGAGCTGACATTCTTCAAGTTGAGAGAGGGCATGCAAGATTTAAAAAAAAAAAAAAAAAAACACGCAAAGTCACGGTTCCCTCTCACAGTGCAGGAAACGGCTTGATGACAAGTCAGCCTCCAAATGTTTCCATCCCCGTCATCATTTGCTGCATCAGAGCGTTTCACCTGCCAGTGGTGAATAATTCAATAAACACTTTTTTCGGGGGCTTTTAAAGGGAAAGATGAGCTGCTGGTGTCATCGTGCTGCTTATGATGACATCGCTCACTGTAGCTCACATCCCTTCTCCCAGTGTGAGGGGCAGGTGCTGTTGTCTGTCAGGTTTGATAAGACGGCTGACGGTTTGACCTTGTGTACTGTTCTGTGCGTCGGTTCAGGTGTTCAGAATAAAGGAGGACCTGGAGGGACCTGGCTGACAAAGACCTCAGCAGGTGAGTCCACCGCAGCCTTCTGTCTGACGCCACGGAGCACGTAGTCGGGCAGCACCGGGGGTCGAAAAGGTCCTGTAATTTGTGAAAATGATAGCTAGCTGCAGCTAACTTATCAGCCAGCTATCCACTGTTTGAAAACACATTCATGTGATATTTGGTCTCCCCCATGCTAAACTGGTGCTAGCATACTTTGAACCGTAAATACGTGACTATTTGCGCTCAGGCAACATCCAACAGCTCCTGAAAGCTGAGAAGTGTCACTCTGTTCCTCGACTTGTTGTGAAGAAGGGGCTAGAAGGAGAAAACCTCTCAACGTTCAGGAACCGATGGACGTTTTCTCCTTCTAGCTCCTTCTTCACACCAGGTACAGAGTAACAGAGTGACACTTCTCAGCTTTGAGGAACCATTCAACATTTCCTGATAGTTCAAATAGTCGTTTAATTACGGTACTACAAATTATGCTAGGGCCAATGTATCGGCAGCGATACAATCTTCGTCTTCCTGAAACTTCACGTCGTCCACGGACTCAAACAAGTGGCCTCTAGAAATCACCTGTGCCTGTGACGGAGGAAGCACAGAGCAGGTAGGGGCAGTGCAGGCCTGCAGTCAGCAGGGAGTATGTGCATGTGATGGAGGAATACCATCCATGTTCTCAAGTGGACACCAATTAAATCTGCTCGTTTTAGTCCACATGAGGCTCAAACACAGTCTGGTTTCAGTTTTGTAAATCCAGGTTGGTTTCCGTTAATTCACAGAAATTCCTGTTTATGCTCATGGAAAATTCACGGAAATCTATGCAGCACTCA
>CAAKHB010005789.1:74253-100577 GCA_901007665.1 Aeoliscus strigatus | reverse complement strand
GGGGGTGTGCAGAAACAAAGGAGAGGAGACAGTAATGGCAGGAGAGCAGAAGGAGAGCGTGGTGGGTTGGAATTGGATGAAGGACACATAAGCTCTCATTGAGTTGGCACCAGAGAAAAGAGCCCTCGGTGACTGAAAAAAACTGGAGGAATCAAAGGCGGAGGCGCACTGAAACACGCATGTCCTCCTCGTCTTTTCTCGTTTTTTCTTTTTTTCCCTCCCCACTGCAGTGGACAGGAGCCACTCTGCAGCAGAGGAGAGGTCAGCGCGGCCCCTGAATACCAGGACGTTACAGGGACCGAGAGGAGACAAACTGTTTCCCACTGCGGCAGAAACAACAAACAATCAACAGTAGCGTCTGTCCTGTGGGTTCACTGCGATAGAGGCTGAACTGAACAGAATAGAACTGTAGAATAGAATAGACACAAAATGGAGGCATACACTAGGAGTGGGTGGAAAAAATCGACATAATGAAATGTCACGATAATGTATTGATATGAACGCAATGAACATGGTGGTATTTGATTTATTTCTAGTTGTTGTTGTGAATGAACCAGGGACATCGTCGCTGTGAGGCCACATTGCTCATAGCAGGAAGGTCACCATGGCGCGCTGACACGAGCGACGGCCGGACAATAGACCGGAGCCTTCCGGAGGAGGTCATCTCACGGTGGCCAGCTGTTCCAGACGTGACTCAGTGAAGATGGATGCCATGGACGGACATCACCCCTCTGCCATCTTCTTCCTGCCATCCCTGTCAGCGTTTTCCCTCCAGCAGATCACGTTCCACCAGTCATCCCTCACAGACCCCCGCTGGGGGAATCTGCTGTTTCAACCGCGCAGTGCGACCCATCAGACAAATGGATATTAGCTGGTTAATTTTTAATTCCTGAGATGCGAGGGAGCCGCGCTCTTTCATGGCTGGAGGGAGAGCTAATGGGCCCGGATTAGGTATCATGGGCGGATATCTGGGAACAGCCCCCTGGGACTGCTGCTGTGTGGGTCTCTCCATTGAACACCATTAAGAGTCCTGGAGTAAAGGCAGAGAGCTTCTCAAAGACACACTGTCCAGCTATTGACCTTTTCAGAGGCACAATGGAGGCCCACGCTGAAAAGATATCGAGTGGACGCTGAGAGCGGTTCATTAAGCCGGTGGTGGGAGTGAAAACATGATTGTCGATAAGGTCTGTATCCCATCAAACACGGCCAACTCATGGATTTCGGTTTCCCACCAAATTATTGCCATAGCCCACCAGGAGGGATCGGACACTGGCTGCTTCGCTCAGTGGATGGAGTCAGAGGCTGCTGGGCTTTGAAACAGGAAGTAACTAAACCCCACGCCAACCTCAGACGACTGAACGACTGGGTTTATTTCAGATTTAGAGTTAAAATGATTACCTCCTCCGAGAAGGTTATGTTTTCACCTGCGTCTGTCAGTCAACAAAAAAACTCCAAAGGTTTGGATTCTAATGAAACGTTAATCGTGCATGATTTGTATAGCAAGGTTGCTAATGACTCTTTTAATAGTGGAGAAAGTCTCATTTCCAGGAAATACTTCAGTTAGTTCAGTGGTTGGTTGCCCGAACCAATCAGTTCAATGAACAAACTGATTCAGTAAATGAACTGATTCAATGAACAACCTGATTCAGTGAACGAACTGATTCAGTGAACAAACTGATTCAGTGAACAAACTGATTCAGTGAAAGAACTGATTCAGTGAACGTACTGATTCAGTGAACAAACTGATTCAGTGAACAAACGGATTCAGTGAACAAACTGATTCAGTGAACGAACTGATTCAGTGAACGAACTGATTCAGTAAATGAACTGATTCAGTGAACAAACTGATTCAGTGAACGTACTGATTCAGTGAACGAACTGATTCAGCAAATGAACTGATTCAGTGAACAAACTGATTCAGTGAATGAACTGATTCAGTGAACGAACTGATTCAGTAAATGAACTGATTCAGTGAACAAACTGATTCAGTGAACAAACTGATTCAATGAACGTACTGATTCAGTGAACAAACTGATTCAGTGAACGTACTGATTCAGTGAACGAACTGATTCAGCAAATGAACTGATTCAGTGAACAAACTGATTCAGTGAACGAACTGATTCAGTAAATGAACTGATTCAGTGAACGAACTGATTCAGTAAATGAACTGATTCAGTGAACAAACTGATTCAGTGAACGAACTGATTCAGTAAATGAACTGATTCAGTGAACAAACTGATTCAGTGAACGAACTGATTTGCAGGACCTGAACTTGTTAAACAACACATTCATCTCCAAAATGCAGAGGGGAAATTTCTAAAATGTCAAATATTTTCACGCAGAGTCTGGTTTGTTTGGAGGAACCAGCCTGTTCAGTTCAGTGAATCTGACGGAGCTCTCAGAGCTGAACGATTCATGAACGAAACTTTTTAATGAGCTGATTCAGTACACTGAAAAGGAAGCTGTTTTTCCCATCATGAGTGATCAGCTGCCCAGACCGTAAACGGTGGTCTGGATGAACACACCGCAGGTCGCGGCGTGGACTCCAAGACCTCTGCCATGCTTTCCTTGACCAAGCAAATACAATTTCCTTTCTTTCAGTGGCATTGGCAGCGATGATTGTTTCTATTGACTCCGATGTTCCATTAGACGAGGAGCTGCTTGCGTTAAATGGCTCCTGACAGCGACTCAGAGCCGGCTGATGATCTGTCACTGGACCTCACACCAGGGTTATTAACTGGCCACCACCACTGCCCAACACCAGCGCTCCCCTGACAGCGCCGCTTACACCGGACAATTTAAAGGTGTGCTGCAGCTCGTTCTTTGTGGAACACAGCGTGTGTGTGTGAGCAGGCGTCCGAGACGGGCAATTTGTGACGATGTTGGCGGATGTTCAGTTATTCTCTCACTGTGATTAGAACAAAAACAGGAGATTTACATCAAATACACAAGTCTGTTGAGTGTGATACGGCCAATTCACCATTCACAGGACACATTCTCAGAAAAGTCGAAACCAAGAGAGTTATCAGAGGACATTGCAAGATTTTTTTTGTTCTCTCATATTTTTTCAAATGTTTAAAAAACATCAGTCAGTAAAGTTACCACATATGTCGGTTTAGCGTTAAATGCTTTCTCCCAAAGTAAAAAAGTCAAGTGCAGACAGGCTGAAGATCAAGAATATTTAGATAGAAACAGTAAATAGAAAATGAAAATGAAACATTCATTAAAATACAGACGAATGAGAAAGTGTATTATAATGATTATAATAATAATAATAATAAATACTATTTATATGGTATGGATGGAAGTGAAAAGTAGTGACTCGAATATAGTTACAGAAATGGATTTATCTTGATAATACAGAGGCAAAGTCTTTGTGAGACCAACACAAATGTTTGTGAGTTCAAGTTCACCGAGGACAAATCATGTATAATGTCTTATTGGATTTCATTCTTTGCGCAGCATGAAAATCCATTAGCTGACGGCTGAAGGTGCTGATTGATTGGAAAAGCCTGTCGACTGATGGATTTGATGGACTAATTGATTCGGCTCCTGACTGAAATTAATGGAAGTCGGCTCAAGTGGAGAGCGGTAAAACAATTACACCGAAAGTGTCGACAAAAATGAAAGTTGTGGGGAAAAAATAACCACCGCGGCTCTAAAAAATTGTAAGCTGATAGAATTTATAATTGAAAGAAAAGATGACTGGAACAACTGATGCACTGATTTAATTCATTTACTCACTCACAGGTGATCCAGCTCCTGCAGCCAACACCTGGACGTACCTGACCTGAGGACACACTGAATCACACCAGTCAGGTTGAGAGAGAGAGAGGTGGAGCTCAGGTTTCACCTGAACTCGTTGCCATGGCGACATGTCCTCAGTGTCTCTCAGTTCCACAAACATTTCACAGCCACGACCAAACCAAAGTGGTGTTTTTTTGCAGCATCAGGTGCGATATGACACATTTGGGGAAACACTTTGCCTCATCAGCGTTACGTGTTTGGAAGCGCTGTCTCGTCACCGTGGATCCTGATCCGCAGATGTTTGATGATGTTCCTCCTCCGTCCTTCTCTCTACACATCATCACAGCGGCACACCCCCACCAGGTCGCCGGCGGCGGGACGGGGCCGGGCCCCGGGCTCCAGCAGCTTTCATTTCACGCTTTGTTAATGTCCCTCCTGCACGTGCTCATTCTGGGGAGGAAAATCTCCCTCTTTTTTTTTTCTCTTTCTCTTCTTTACAACCTATTTGTTACACATCTCTCCACCCCTGCTTACCTTTATCTTATTGTCTCCCCACTGCGCACTCTGTCACTGTCTGTTTCACCCCCTCTCACCCACATCGATGAGCTATCTCTTTTCTATTGCTCTCTTTTTCCTGTTCGCTGCCTTCCTCCCTGGTAAACAGCTCTTTCTCTCCGCTCAGCCCACTCTCAGCCCATCTCCTCTGTCTTCCTTCTGTTCCCTCCACCTTGACAGCTGCTCTCTCCAGCTCTCTCCTTCTTCTCCTATTAGCTTCTCTCCAATAAATGTCTGACGTTTATGTCGGTGATAGTGTTCAGATTCTTGGGCACATGGCGGCTCCTCCATAACGATGGCCGAAGCTCAAAACCTCCGACTGCAAAATGTCCCAGGAGAGGTGGGAAAACCTGCCCTGTGCTTTGTGAGGCACTGATACCTAGATGCTATTGTCACATATTATAGTAATATTGTGCTACAATTACGTTTTGACAATCATATACAAAGAACTTCCTACAAGAAAACAACTGTCTTATATACATATGTTATGGGTAATGTGAAAAATGTGTAATATGCAATTATCCAGGTTATTCGCATACAACCCGGAAGGAAACGTTGTATGCAAACCTATCTGTGTTTTCGTGGAATGTGCAAAGCTAGCTAGCTAACGTTATCAGCTAAAATATCTAGCTAGCTATCAATCTGTTAGCTAGCACTAACACTAACCCATATAAGCTGGAAGGACGGGTTGTTGGCAAACTACCCATGTTTTCAGGTTGTGTGCAAATAACGAGGGTAATGTGCACATTACCTTTATTTGCATTCTGTAAAAATAGAGTCATCAATGACCAGAGTTGGTCTCTCAGCAGGTGTGTCGCCGAGTAGGGAAAACTTGTTTGACACGTTAGCCGCAGGATTGTGTTTCTGCTTGCCGCTATACCTCCTTCAAATGTGGTTTCCCGGCTCCTCGGGGACCGCCAGGGGACTAGCAGCTAAGCTAGGTTGCCTTGCACTGGCTAAGTGGGGTTGGCTCAACTGTCCTCAACGGTGCAGAGGTGAGCCTCCATCTCTCTTGTCCTCGCCCCCAACTTGAGAAGTAAACTACATTTCATACAGACTCTGGAATTGGTATCGCTAAAGGAGGCAGAGGAGTAAGGAAACATGTGGCAGTCTGTGCAGGAGGGAGAGGAGGGAAGACATGTTAGCTTTATTTAGCAGGGCCCTGCCTACAGCGATAAACCCGAAGAGCTGAGTTGGTGGTTGTTAGATAAACAGTGTGGAATAGTTCACGGGAGCAGTAGGTAGATGTGGAGCAGAGACACGTAAAACACAGTATTTTCAAAAAATGGAAGTGACACAATACGTCTTACAGCAATGCCAGCACGTCCTCAGCGTCCTCGATTGACTCATCGTATGAGTCAATGAAATGAGCATAGACCCAAGTGACACAAAAACAGTTTGAACAGTTCATACTGACAAATGATTCTGACACCTTCTTGGATTCTGAACTCAACCTAAGTCAGAATTTACTGGTTTGTAGGGTGTTCCATTTGGAAACTTCCTGTCCGCAGCTCGGACAATAACTCAACATTGTGACCGTAAGAACTGTGGGTGTGAAAACAAAGAGTCTGTGGAGTTTAATATTTGGAAATCAAACATCCTGAACGTACTGAAGAATGTTTTTACCTGCTGGACGATGAACATATGTCAGTATTTTATGGATTATATAGCGCTCAGAGCCCCCACACCCTCGGGTCTTGGGCTTTTCTGCGGTGTGTCCCAGAAGGTCAAATATAGTGTGATAATTCATGTCTATCAACTCTAAGGAGCAAAGTCTAAAAGATTGATCTCAATATTTAACACAATCATCACTCAACCAAAGACTTGGACCATTAGAACACATTTTACCTCTGAGTTAAGTCAACCTGTCACAACAAATGGTCGTTTCCTTCAGATACAAAAGCCCCATCCTGGTTACTAAGTTACGCCATCCTGGTTACGCTGTGTTTATTTGTATCATCGTTGCAGTTCCTGTTTATTTCCCTCTACATCCCGCCCGTCAGCCTCCTCTCGCACACACGTGTCTGCATTTGGGAGTCGTCACGCCATCAACCCCCTCCCTCTGCGGGAGCCGCCAGCCACTTTCGGCCGCTGCAAACTGATTCCTGATTCTGTCTCCACAATCTTCATCATCTCCTTCTGCCTCGCTGGGATTTTGTTTCACATACAGTTGCCACTAATAGAAAGGAGTCTGTAAAGCAGCGAGTCATTAAAATAACAGCTTCAGAACCATGTGTATTTCAATCCCACCACCTGCCCTGAATCTTCTCTGTCTCACAGCAGACGCTGCTCCACTGTGATCGACATTCATTTTTTATAACCACAACACAACACAAAATCACCACAAACAGAACACTATTCTGTGATTTCAGCAAAGAAGCTTCTCAGGGACGGGAAACGATCACCCACAGGACGTGGGAAGCAGCCGAACATCTTTGTAATGTGCAGCTTTTCTCATCTGTCATGTTGGTGAACTTTGTGACTCGTTTGTGAGTGGTTTGTGCAGAAAGCTTCGCTGCTCTGAACAACCGGAGACTCCACTGGGGCCTGAGTCCCAAAGCAGGTTCGGTGAAAACTGGGAAATTGTGAACCCTTTAATACTGACGATATTTGCTGCGCTACATTTGCGCTAGCATACTTTGGAGTACCGTAACTAGAAAAACATCCAACAGTTCCTGAAAGCTGAGAAGTGTCTCTGGGTTCCTCTACCTGGTGCGAAGAAGGAGCTAGAAGGAGAAAACGTCCATTGGTTCCTGGAAGTTGACAAAAGCCATGTTGCTGTCATTACAGGAATCTCATTTGTTCTTCACAACTTTCAGGACCTGTCATCATTTTTTGATAGCGCAAACAGTTGCCTCGTTACGGTACTCCAAAGTACGCTAGCATGAATGTATTGGCAGCGATACCATCGGTGTTCCATCCTGCCTGACGAAAACACTCTTCAGTTTTCAATTCTATTTTTACGTAAACCGACAGAAATCAAACCAAACTCATGTGTTTGTTCCAAGTTTTAGATGTAACAACAGAAGTTTGTTCTCATTTCAGGATTAAACAAACTCAGGATTTTCTGTGATCCTGTTTTCTGCTTTCCTCTGGGAAACCAGGTCGTGTGCGAGGACACCTGCAGAAAAACAGATTCCACCAAGGTTAATTCAAATAAATAAAGGAACAAAAAACCCAAACAAACAAAACCGTCTTAGCGGAGGTAATTAAAGCCACTTACCACTAGTTAAGTCTGGATTAGCGAAGTGGTGGAGTAACTGATTAGCAGTTCTGAACAAAAAGGTGGATGCTCTTAAAGGAACAAAGAAGTAGTGGACACAAAGAAAAACACTATTTATTTGACACTTCATTTGAACCACCATCTTAACTGACAGTTTGGATACATTTCTAAAATAATTTGTTTCAGTGTTATTTTTGTGCACAGTTTTTTAAATGTTTTTATTCTTTGTGCCCAGTTATTTTATTTCTCTGTTTATTTATCTATTCTTAATGTCACGTTATATTAATCTTTGTGGAAATGGATTTCTTGGGATAAATGAAATAAAATTCTTCTTTCTGCCCACTTTCATTCAATATTTTTTGGCGTTAGCAAATTGTTCTTTTATTTCATCAGTGAATTAAAATGAACTCTTTGCACAGACTGAGGCAAATGTGTGGAATGTGTGTTCATACCAGAGTGTGGTCGTGAGAATCGCTGCATTGATGTAAACCGACACCTCCAGAAAGGGGGAAAACTCTTTTGTCTGATGGGGGGGTCTTGTTTCTCAGAATGGGGGACGAAGGTAACAGAATCTCTCTGTGAGTGAAGTCATCGGGTCTCTGGTGGGCGGCCATTGATTGGAGGAGAAATGTGAGGAAAATGGAGCAAATATCAGATGCTAGCTAAAAACGTTTTTCCAAAGTTCATGAAGCTGAATTGATGCTTCTGTGTCAAGCCAATGGTGTTCTGACAGTGTAGGGGCTGCGTAGACGCGTTGCCTGTGGCGTATGGTCCGTCTTGCTTGACGTGCCTCTCCAGAAATAGAACTGCGCATCGTGGTTGGACTGCTTGCGTCACATGACTTTCTCGGACTTCTGTGTTCGCTGAGGAAAAGAAGAAAAGTATGTGTCCGCGTAAAAACCAGGTAAAACGCTGCAGTACATCTGCCAGGCCTGTGAGTGGCGCTGTGATGTCGCCACAGAAATAAACAGAGAGGACATGGAGCATGTGATGTAAACAAACACACAGGGAACATGATGTTGTTGTTGTGTGTGGGGTTAGCGCTTGCAGGTTAAGGTGAGTTAAGGTGGCGCTATGACATCATCGCTTCAGAAAAGATGCGTACTGGTTGTAAACACGCAAAACGCAGATGATTTTTTTTTGTCGTACATTTAAGATTCATCCCTCTGAATCTTAAATGTACAATTTACATTCTGGGATCAGGGTCCCTCCAATGTACTGGTGGAATATAGATTTATATCTCCACAGGACGTACGTTTCATAACCCCACGTCCACACACTCCGTCTGATTGGTATTCAGGTGCGCAGAGGTCCCCTCGACTCATCCCGGCACTCTCATATAAACAGCAGCCGAGCCACAAACAGATATTCAGGGGCTATTGATCAGTGTCAACCCAATCAGGCAAAAAAATCTTTCCATTAGTTTCCCCCAACTTTCATCTTTTGCCACAGGCTTCACCTCTACAAACACCACCACTGCCACGCCAGCAGACGTTTGGGGCAGGTTTTAATTACTGTCTGTCTGGAAAAAGTCCCACCAACTCAAGCTCCCGGTCCTTGAGACGCTGTCTCCGTCTCTGCATTTGACTTGTGTTCGTCAGCTTAATCATGACAAATGATATGACACTTGCCCACAGAACACAGCCCGTATCTATCATTTGGAGTTCGCTCACTAAGCTGCTTGTTGCTAGGTTACCACCATTTATCAGCACCCTCTTTTTTTTATTTTTGAGTGTTACTGCACATCTCAAGTTGCTGCACCCAACACTACAATCACTACAAGGCCTGTTCCACAATTTGGAGAACGACTTGTCCTATGTAGTTACTGTAACAAACGCCAGATGTAGTTTCATACCACAGGCTATGGTGCTGTGACACATCAATACTTAATCCTGACATTACACTCGTCTGTGATCGTCTGTTTTCATGAGATGCTGGCTCCACACTTATGTGTGTGTGTGTGTGTGTGTGTGTGCCGCAGACAATCTCATGTGAAATGAAAAAGGAGCAGTTTTTTTAATCTCCCAACACTGAAAAAAATCCTTTTTTTTGGAGCTTATCTACTATTTATATTGTTGCTCCCACAGATGCCGGGGCAGGTAAGACATACGGCAGAATGAAGTACGGCCTTGTCCACAGCGAGAAGGTACTGAACGCGAGTTTGTGATGAGATGGGGACTGGGCCAAGGTGACCCTTCAGTAATATATGGACTGTGGCTGCCAAGGCCTCCCAGGAAGGTATTTGTCATCTGTGTCCGCCAAGTGTAAGGTTACTGGCAAATCAGGTTATCAGTCTACTGTTTTTGGCACGGACGGCACGAAAACACAGATAATCTCTTCAACGCAGTTCTGCAAAAAACAGACAGCAAACCAACACACCAACAAACACACAGATACACACCAACGACGTGGAAGGTTTGTAATCACCCGTGACCCCTCGAGCATCCCATGTCTGACCTTAACCTCATCCCTCACTCACTGGCCGACCGCTTCTATTTTCAAACCTCGCGGCGTGCTGAATGTGCTTCTTCACAGACAATGGCGGTGATCTGGTTGTGAAATGTTGTGTTTTCAGCATTCCTGGTTTGTGCTGATGGTTCAAGTCAAGTCAAGTCACATTTCATTTGTGGAGCTCCAGTTCACAACGGCAGTTATCTCATGACGTTTAGCATATGAAGAAAGAAAAGACGGAGCAAGGGCGGTGAACAAATCAAAGCAAAAGGTCAAAACCTAGCTAAGAATAAAGTCAGACGGTCACTAACGTGGACTGACATGCTGGCAAAACCACCGGACTTTTCAGGCCCGTCCAAACCAAAACGTCTAGCTGCAACACAACGGTTCAAGACACAGTTGCAGCAGTCTGATCGGTCCATTTCCACCTTGCCGCTGGTCATTCCACCTGTTACCTGCAGATACCGGCTCAGATCGTAGCTAACGTTCTGACCAATCAGCCATGAACTGGTGACAGGTGTCCACGCGAGGCGTATCTGTGGCCGTGTGACGTGTCCAGCTACAAATAGCTACAAATTTTCAACGAAGGACAAGAACGACCGATAACTCCCTCTGAAGCACAACCATTAGCTTGACATGCTATGCTAACAAACTCACAAAGAGAAACCAAAGCGAGTTCTGCGGATATTCGCAGAGCAGAAGAGTTAATTTGTGCAAAGGGTTTGTTGTGCTGTTCCACTTTATAGCACGTTGCAACACACCCGTTGCCATGGAATCAGAGGTGAGGTGACACATGTGAACTTGTTGCACCTGGAATCTCTGGTCTGGACTGAACTTTAGGGAATTCAATTCATGCAGTTATATGGATCTGTTAGCTACCCAAGCTAATGCTTCTACTCTAATAAATTCATTCATCATCAAGTATGACTTTGTCACTAATACTCTAATAGTTATTGAAGTTGGTAAAGTACTAAAACAGTAGTGTGTGTACGATACTGATACTGATACTGATACTGTGTTACTGACTCCATCTTGGATTCTGAACTCTGGATCTACGTTCCATTTGCAACTGTTTTCCTGTTCACGCCTAAAACGACTTTGGACAGCAATTACAGGAGATGTAATTGGAATCACATATGCAAATGCTTACTTTGATAGCCCCCCCACCTCCCCACCTCCATTAACACACCAGAACAGAAACAGAGATCATTGCTATGCTGAGCTGATCAGCAGCCACAGTCGATAATCACACCGGGGCAGAACTCTGCTTTCATAACTGTGAATATGTAAAATGTTTATTGAATAATGAATGTGCTTTGCCAGCGAGCGTGTCCCACCCTCCCTCACCCTCCCCCGCCCCCCTCCGCCCCCCTACCAGCACCTTGTTGCTATAAAAGTGAGGCTGCCACTCCAAAGAGCGTGATCCCTCCTGCACATCAGCGGCGCAGCATGTAGGCGAGGGTGGACGGGGTGATGGTGGTGGTGGTTGGGGGGTGGTGACAAATGTGCAGCGTTACGTGAGAGGAGGCAGAAAGCGGCGCACCGTGTCAGGATACAGATGTTTGCATCTCCTTCACACCGCCTCTAGTAATGTGTTTCAGCCCACAGGTTTAATTGGCTTTGGCTTGGAAACATGGATCTCCTCGCGCTCCTGAGCGGCGGCGGATCAGGGGTTAATGTGGAGGTCGGGCGTCTCTACTGTTAGCAGCACATGGAGCGACTCAGGGGCGTGTGACTATTAGCTTAGGTATCTATCGTAGACAGGGGCCATGTGTTTCTTCTCATCACATCCGCCCTCATTATCTTTATATAACCAGAGGAAAGTTAAACTAAGTCTGTTTGATTTCTAATACAAATGACCGAAAAGCTTCAATTTTGGAAACTTTCAGTGGATGTGGGTTAATGAAGAAGCCAGGAAGTGATTATCTCGTCTGTGCCAGTGTGCAACAGTCCTGGTGAGAAGACAGAAGAGAGTTCTGTTCACATGTGTAAGAGAGGAAAAGAAAACATCCCCCCCAGCATGCATGTATACAATGATAATAAAACATATTCTCTATTTCAAATTATACAATGATATCGATATGGATTATCCAACAAATATATAGTAAAGTACAAATAAATGAGTTTTGTTTTGTTACTGATATTGCTTGATGCTAAATGAACTTCCCTTGTTTTGTTATGCAATGACAAAACGATAATGTTCACAGAGAAAGTGAGATTCAATCGTCGTTCAAAGTAGCGATGTGAGAATCTAAAAGTCCAGGACCAGGTGAGGTCAAAGGTCGATACAACATGAGTCCGTACGTTACTTGTGTCTGTATACACATCGTTCACGTCAAAGAAATAAGCGGTGGCGCTAATTCTCAGCGTGTTTTTCTAGATCTACTCAACAGCTGGTCCCTGGACCTTCAGAGTGCCGTGAAACTATGTGATGGAGATACTGTAAAAAACTGATGAGGTTTCCTTTCATAAAAAATAATAAAAAGAAAAAATAAAAGGGATAAAAAGAATGCGTGCACCCCTGGGACAAACTGGCAGGAAGTAAGAGTGCAAACGCTCTCGTGTTACACCCAAACTCTGCTTCTATAATTAGCGCACAGATATGACAGCGATATCAGTCGAAGTGGAAAGCCAGTGATCCCCAAAATATCATTATCAGTTCATATTATCTCCAACATCAGCTGCTGCTGCTTCCAATACAACATGAACTGATTATTTGAAAAAAATACACAGTGACTTTGACAACTGCAACGATATTTTCTTCTTCTACTTTCATCATATATGTTTGAAACCTTGAAAAATCCCTCATCATTCTATTACTCTAACATTGTGTTGGAGAGGAAGACACAATATTCGTTGTACGTGTATGAAGTATTATTTGTGAAGTATTATCTGTGTGTTCACGTTCTCTTCTCCATTGCTGCGAGTCCTGTTTTAAACTGTTTTAAACTGACACACGTACTGAAGGCCTTGTTAAACACGTGTTACACACACCACGTACTACTAATTTCCTACTCACGTTTTTCATCAAATTCTGTATTCTGTCAGCTCCACCTACAGGTCTGGAGTATGAACTACAGCCTGTCCCGTTCCATCTATTTGGATAAAAATATTCTTGATAAGGCTACGACTGATGAAAAAAAGATGGTTTGGTACGTGTGGACAAGTTTCAGTCAGTTAAACGACATCAGACTCAATGATTTCAATCTACGCGAGGCTGAATGTGTCGTCACTTCATCTGCCTTATCTGGAGATGTGTCACCTCGTGCTTGAGTCCAGCGCGCCAAGCTTTTCAAAGGAAAAAGCTCCAATGTGTCTGAAGATCTAAATTTAACCGCCGCCGCTGATCTTCGTCTCACCACCACCACGTCCAACAACAAAGCAGCTAAAGCTCCCAGACGCAGCAGGCGGCGCGCTGAGTGATGAAGACTCAACGACGGCCTTTGTCTCTCCAGGGATGTAAGCTGCCGCAACCTAAGTAAGGAAATAAGCCCTTTTTCAAGCCAGAGCTGACCCCCAGCCAGCGAGGTGTCAGGGCTAAATAAAGACAAAAGCTGTCAAGAGGCTTTGTGACGAGCAGCTGACCACACAATTGGTTTGGTTTGCCAACTCGTCTGAGCAGGTCAAGAGCCGGACAGACGCGTGTGTCCGTCGTTTGCTCTCTGTTCTTGTCTCAAAGATGCAGGTCCACTGGCGGCGTGCGTGGGAGTGTTTGCCTTGAAATGTTTTCATCCAGTCCGTTAAAAACCATGAAGGCATCGCTGAATAAATCCATGTTCAGCAGAGTGAGATGAGTGTACAAAGAGGCTGTTGTTTATTAGCGACATCTGACCCCTTCTGTTTGGAACGCAACGTTAGCATTTCATATTTGCCTTTTTAAAAACCTCCAAAGGTAATGAAAATTACAATCACATTAGAGCCTGTGAGGTCTCGCGCGTATGATAGTTTAATGCCGCCAGTGAGCCGGTTTCCCGCGTCGCTAACAAAGATACGAGGAGTAATATCACTCAGAAAGTGGGACACCGCTCTGGAGTCATGGAATATGTCTAAGAGGCTTGAGCGGATCCTATTAAACATGACTTCGTGACACCTGCTTCTCTCTCAAGCGCTCACCTGGACGCTGCTTTTTTTTGCTGAGTCATTGCCCAGCTCACAATGCCGCTGCTCAGAAGACGAGCGGCTCGTACCCGGACAAAAGCTGGAGCCAGCGTTTTTTTTTTTTCCCCAGTCGGCACTTTTGCGGTCCTCGATCCTCGACCCTCCGCCTCGATAATGAAACTTCAAAAAGGGTCTTTTTGGGGCCTTTACGATGAATCTGTTCAGGAAAATGGATTTAAGTGGAAATAATGAGTTCAAACGTTACAACAGAGGAGACTCAACAATCCGCTGTCAGGAAACTCCCATGTAGTCAAAAGCTTCTTTTGGCTTTTTACACTTTACCGTGCATCTCGTTGTTCCGTATGAACGGTGAGGCAGCTCGGGGAGGTGCGAGCTCGTCCACCAATTAGCTTTCTGCTGGCTATGACGAGCCCTCAGAGGCGGGTTGACGTCCGTGGGTCAGAGGAGGTACAGTCTGATGACTCCGTAAGTGAGGGATTTAAAGCTTCTGTCGAACTTCACCATGACATCGATCTTAGTTTGCAGAGAAAATCCAACCGTCCTGTAGGTGATTTATGCGGAAAATGAGGTTGTTGAGCGACGCAGGCGGGGAGACGCAGAAGAAGATCTCACAGCAGCCTTGGACACCCGCGTGGACTACGACGTAGACTGTACCTACAGTTTACCTGCAGAAATCAGCTTCATTTATTTCCATTCATGGACATGCACAGGAACAGGAAGTCAGACTCAAGTGGAGAAGACGCTCAGATTGAAGTCAGCTCTAGAAGTTCCAGAGGTTTCTACAGGTTCAATCTGATAATGGTTCAGACCGTCGCTAACGTTCTGACCAATCAGCTGCGAGCTGGCAACGAGTACCCATGTGGCTGTGTGACGTGTACAGCTGCAACATGCTAACAAACATGTCAACTTCTGAACGGAGGACAAGGAGGACACTCTGTCTTCGCAGCATGAGCTTCAAATGCTATGCTAACAAAAACAGGAAGTGAAATGTTAGAGGCGTATCGTGGAAACCCGCAGAGAAGAAGAGCTAGTTCTCTGGTGGGTGTTGTGGGCTGTGAGCCCAAGGTTCTTTAGTAGGATCCAAAATGCAGGAGAATTCACACGGGGAAACAGGATACGTTGATAACAGACAGTTTATTGCACAAGCAGGTAATAAACAAACGAGAGAAAACAACGACAACGCAAAATCAGCCAATGAACAATTTGTCTCCTGCACCGTGGCGAGCGGGCAGGAGACAAACGACGCAGTAAGGAAACGAAGCCACTAGGGCAGGAAGAAAACACGGAAACAGAAATAGCTCCACAAAAACGGGAGAGTCGAAAACAGAAAGCGCGCACGGAAGCGGAAAGGGGAAAACATCTTCCATTGTGAGGGAGGAGGGAGGAGAAAACAAAACAACACACAAAGAAAACTGACAACCATGACAGTGGGTTCGGTGTGTTCTTCTACTTTACACACCGCACCCGTTGCTGTGGAAACGACAGTAGTTTACCTGAGCTCTCAATGAGCAGTCGCAGCTCAGAGCGTCAGTGTGAACCGGATCATTGCTAGAATGTTCTGTCGCGAGTGGACAAACAATAGCTGCATGTTGGAAGTTGTTGCTCCTGGAATCTGTGGACTGGACTTCAAACACAGGTTAGATGTGGACGGACGTGAACCTTAAGGCAGCAGTTAAAAGAGTTCAAACGAGGTCGATCTTCCGATATAACGAACTACGTCAAACAAAAGTGGAACCAGCTTCCGTTCCTTTGGCATGTGCTCTTCAGGCTGGTCCAGATTCCAGGAGCCTTGAACATTCACCTTGAACCTAAAGCACCATCTGCTTCCTGGGCTGACGAGCTAAATGTTCATCAGTAACCGTCCCTGTGTTGGATCATTTGGAATTCCTCCCTCCGTGGCTGCTCCTCTCCCACAGGACACGAGCATTAGCTCGGCACACACTCTCTGATCTGTTTACTCCACAAACACTATTAGGGAAATTGCCTCGCGTTGTGCGGCGCCAGCGGTGGCGGTGGAGAGACGGAGCGGGCGTTGGAGGTGTGTGCGCGGCCTGCGACGGGGTCAAAGGTGGGATGAAGTGGCTCGGAACGAATACGACGGCGGGCTCAATGTCACCTGTGTCCACTGTAATTGAGTGAATGACATATTGATCTTCGGGTTAATGAAGACAAAGCACACAGGAGATAGAGTGTTTAAATCAGCCGTGGTTAATTCTATAGAATACTGCAACGAATTTTAATTCATGACGTGGTGGAGACGAGGGAGCAGCAGGGAACACAGACACTCTGGGGGGGGGCTGCTAATGAGGAGCGTCTGGCAAATCAGTACATTTTATATCTCTCTCTCTCTCTCTCTCTCTCTATCTATATATATATATATATACCTCTACCCAATGTTACTGTGTGTTTTAATGATCCAGTATTTGTTGCATTGGCCGTCATTTCTGCCTGTTCTAGGAATTTGCATTTAACACTTAATCACACTCAAAGAAACGCAGCGTGTGTCAATATATGATTACAAGAAGGTTCAACATGAGAAATAAGATCTGCATGTAAACAAACTAGTTGGACTTTTTCTTGGCCAGAACTTCAGATGTCTCCATCTGGCTCACGCCCAGCGCGAGTGAGCACTTTTCTGACTTTGACTCGCAATCAAAGGATGAACAACCTCCAAAAAAACTTCAGGGGGAATCCTGAACAGAGCTGTGAAAACTTTTCCAGACGTTAACATCAATTCCTCAGGTTAACGTCAGACTATAGCGGAGGGTTTTTCTTCTTTATACTTCCATTTTTACTTCCTGCTTCTATGTTCCAGAGGTGATGACTGTCGTCCTCTCGTCCAGCGAAGCAGAGCCACATGGAGATGGATGGAGGTTCCGTCTACGCGGTTCTTTCAAATCAATAAGTGCAGCACGCTATTGGACAGCGCTACGACCAATCAGAGGAGAGAACAAGAAGTTGATGTCAGAGTTTGTTTTGGAGGAGATGGAATGGTCTTTGAAAAAAAAGCTCATTTCCTGATTCAACCCACCACCAGGCTGCTGCACACTGATTGGACAAACTGTCAAGAAGGCGGAATCATCTTTTGATTGACAGCGGTTTTGAAATTTACACCAGATCGGTTTCCAGCTCAGTCCGGTGCCCGGTGGTGTAGTTTAGTAGTTCCATTTGCATGTATCCACCACTGCGATAGAGGCATGATGTCCCTCTCACCACTCACCTCACCTCTCAGTTTTCATTCATTCATCTTCTCCCGTTGCTCTGGTTACAGGTCACAGTTGTCAAACGGGTGTACTTCACCGGGCCACGTGAAGGACAGACAACCATTCACACTCACACCGATGGCTGATTTACAGTGACCAATCAACCACAGGATGCTTTTGGAGTTGGGAGGAGGCCGGAGTACCTGGAGAGAACCCACAGACACAGAGAGACCCAGGGACCTTACCACTGAGGCAGCAGTGCTAACCGCTGCGCCACTGTGTCGCCAAGCTAATCCTTCAATGCACGTGTTCCCTGCCCCGATGAAGACAGAGCACCTCCATCTCCGAGCGAGCAGCGTCAGACGACCACGGAGGCTTCCAGCAGCAGCAGCAGCAGCGATAAGACAGAGATGAATCACGACGATGTCCGTTCCCGCCGCTTTCAGCAGGGATCGGTCCACGACTTATTCCCCCCTCGTTGTGTGACTTTAGTGGAGGCGCGACCTTTCAGAGATCACATATCTCGCAAGTGTCGCCGGTCATTAACCAAAGCAATACGTCAGCTTCTCCCCGCTGAGACTGCTGTGAGGTGGTGGCAGCATGGACTGGATATAAAGCACGGAAAACTGGTGTGTGTGGGAGACTGAACATGATCAGGTATGTTCTTTGGGTAGAATGTATCTATGTCGCTCCTATCTTAATGGGTTTGTATTTTAAACTTTTTGTTGTATTTTAACTTATTTTTCTGTCCTGCTCTACACAAGTTCTTCGATGTTTGACCAAAAAAAAGAAATTTTATGTTCAAATTTTGCTTTGTAAATGTAATTTCCAGCCTCAATGGTGACAACAAAAAATAAAAACATGTTGTAGAAGTTTATTTCCTGCATCAGCCTCCAGAAACCAGCTGTTAAAAGCTGTTTATTATATATTTAGGGATATTTAGAGACAGATTTAAATGTGTCACATGCTTCGTTGTCCAGGTCCTTCTTGAGCTTTAGGACCCCTCAAATATTAGGACTCCTCCAAGCATGTTGTATTAATAATTCATCGTTGATTTTCTTAATCAGCTCCTCGTGCAGCGGAGCAGCTCGAGTGGACGCTGACTACAACGTGTGCATTAAACATAAGTGGGATTTACCTTGGTCCTGGTTCAGGTCAGGACATTTTTGAAAATGTGGAGAATGACAGGAAGCCCACTGGCAAAAAGTCAACGTTCAATAATTTTACCACCATTACTGAGAGATGTTGACATGTAAAATGAAGCTGGCTCACACACACACACACACACACACACACACACACACTGGAGAATTGATTCTAGAACTCCACAGACCGACTTCCATTGATTCAATGTGTCACGCCCCGATGAAGCACACGCACACGCGCGCCTCATCAGGCGTCCGACTGACTAAGACTGGTTGGACTAAGACTGTGTTCGAAGTAAAACCTCTGATTACCTGCAAAATTCTGTTAATTCTTGTTTGAAAACTTGATCTTCCATTTGTGTGTGTGTCTGTTCTCGTGTAAGCCACTGCAGCACTAATGTCAAACTGACCCAAAGCCAAGCGGAGAGTTCTCGCACCAGTTACAAAAAGTACAAGTTGGAAATCCTGAATAAGACGGTGAACACATGAAAGCTCTGAAGAAGAGAAATTCTCCAACATAAAGACGACCCAATGACAAGCATTATCTTGACAAAACACCCATCTGTCCTGATGTAAGACATTTTATTTTCCTCAGACTTCACTTCTCGCCCTGCGTTAGCCGCCTTCAGGGGCCGACACTTTTTCTCTGACTGGGCAGGAAATGACTTTGGCTCAAAAACCTGGCGATGGAAAAGAAAGGTGGAATAATTCCTCGGACGTCTGAGTGCAGAGTCAGGTATTAATTATCGAGCAGAATGGTCAGCGCTGTATTTCCCGCCTCTGTCCTCACAATGGAAGTGAATAATTTGACCTCCGGCTGTGAAACTAATCTGCACACACTCCAAAGAAGCAGGGTTCCATTTCGACAGGGCACAACGGCGAAACACAGCTTTGTGCACGAAATGTTGACTTAAACGAGAAAAACACAAGGCTGGTTTCAGTTCGCTCATTAGCTGGAATCAAGAGTCGCCAGCTGGTTTACTGGGCGTTTGAGGTGAATTCCAGTGGTTGAACCCTTGAACAGATGCTAGCATGCTCTGGAGTAACACACTTACATGACTATTTGATGGTTTTGGACACAAAATACACAAATGGTTACTGAAAACATCCTCGTTGTCTTAGCTCCTTCTTCACACCAGCTAGAGGAACCGAGTGACAGTTCTTAGCTTTCAGGAAAGCGTTTTACCACGCAAACAGTTACATAACTATGGTACTCAAAAGTATGCTAGTGCCAATGTAGCACTGGAGATGCCGTTGGCGTTAAAGTTTTAACTTTACCGGCTCCGGGCTTGACCGAGCGAGCGCTGCACAAAGATCTTAAATCAGCTTATATCTGCTTGTTTTGTGTTGGAAAAGATCATTTTTCCCATCAGGCGGTTACCGTGTTCAAGGATTTGTCTCCACAGTGCTACAGCTCCACTGAGTACTGCAATTACGTGACTACTGTGACCAGATTCACTGTTGTCGTGTATTTCTGCGATCATGATTCTACGATTCTCAGATATGTTTTAAGATGATGTCACGAGCATTAATTTAATTTGAGCAAATTCTGTTTTCACTCGTTATCACTATTCAGTCTTTATCAGAAGAAATACACTTAGTTTTAGTCAAAAAACAGATTAAAGAAATCTGTGCGAACCAATGTGTGGAGACGTTCTAAAAGAACAGAAAAAAAAAAAACCAGCAGGATGAAACACGGACAAAGTGACCGTGTTTCATCCTGTGACCCCCCCCAAAGTGACCCCCCCCAAAAAACAAAAAACAAAAAACAACACTCACAGTTTAACAGTGAGTGACTAGTCAGAAGTCAGACGTCGTGCCGCTGTGAGATCAGTCAGCTCACCAGCTGGTTCCTCTCCGGCAGAGCTGGATTGCGTTTGACAGGCCGGCGGTGACAATGTCGTGACAGGCTCGTTTCCATGGGAACACATTTGTCGCCTCCGTGCAGTCAAAGCGATGGAGAGGAGTCGCCGATGAGGATTGTAGGACGGGAACTTAATCACACGAATGAGGATTCAGAGCGTGAGGCCGAATGCACAAACCACTTCAGCTCGTCTGGTCGGGGCCCGTTCAACGTGTCACCTGGAACGGAATCAGATTGGACCAATCACATGGGTCTGTCTGATGTGGGCGGGGCTTATCCGGATGGCGACAGTGGTTAGGAACAAAGATGGCTGCTGCTGCTGTCGAGTTTGAACCGTGCTTGGTGAGTTGAACGTTTCCTTCAAAGACCAACAATGATCATCTCCATTCCGTCGATGTCGCTGCCTCAGACTCTTCCACTCTTCTCCAAATCAAACTCAGCCGCCCCTAGAGTTGAACACCACGTCGACACAACCTCCTCACTGCAGAAACTGAGAAGATTTGAACCATTTCTCACCATAAAATCTCTTTCCACTTAAAACAAGTTACTTGTTGGTGAACTGTTTTATTTTAAGACATTTTTCACTCTTTCACTCAAATTTTCAATTGAAATAATCAGAAGAATCTGCCAGTGGAACAACATTTTCTGAGTAAAGAGGACTTGCTCCACTGGCAGAATTTTCTACTTTACTCCTCCCTTTGTCTCCTCTCTGGAACTTTAACGACGTTTGGTTTGATTTCTGTCAGTGAAGAAAAAGAGTTTGCGTTCCCCCTCATTGCAGGATTAACAAAGTCAAACCTGCTTTCTTGAGCGAGCTCGGGGGAGACAAACAAACAAACAAACAAACAAACGTGAAACACTCAGAGTCGAATTAAGTCAAGAAACACGGGAACTGGAAGTGTCGGCTGAGCAAACCAACAAACGGAGACTACGACAACCTCATCACTCCTTAATGGAACCTCACAAAAAATGATGAATAACACATATAATTTGATACACTCTCTTATCTTACCGAGGAAGAATTCATCAGAACCCGACAGAACAAACAGGTTTAACACGACATTGGGAGCAGTTGTTTCACGTCAGAATCCTTCAGACGACTCGATTGTCCACCTGTCGAGTACGATCAGGGAATCTGCTCGACCACGTGTTTACATGTTTACGTGTTTGTTTACGTGTTTGTTTAAAAACGTGACCCAAAAACGTGTGTGCATGTATGTGTGTGTCATGATTCACCAGCTTCTGGCAACAGAGTGAATGGAATTACCGTATAACAACAACAACAACATGTCTGTTCTCAACTTCCAGGAACTGTCTGATGTTGTCTGACGGTGCAAATAGTAAACCTTAAATGTAAACCTCCATGGGTTCCTGAAAGCGGAGGTCACACTTCACTCCAGCCAAGCTGCTGTCATTACGGTAACGATTCACCGGCTTCTGGCAAAAGCGTGAATGGGATTACCGTAATGACAGCACCATGGCTGTTCTTATTTATCCTCCATATGATATGATGCTGCAGTAAGAAAAACAACATGTTGCACAAACAAATAAAGTTGAACGCTCTAGGCGTCGTGCGAAGAACGACATCACTAAATAATTTATTGAAAGCTGCTGAGCCGACCATCTGGACGGTGAGTGTCTCCTCCTACACCCCCCCGCTCTCGACGTTCCTCCGCTGGCCGCTCTCCGTTTGGCGGTTGTCCTGCTGGTGATTATTCCGGAGCGGCCCACTTCCTCCTGGTTTCTCAGCCCTCCCAGAAGCCTGTAATTTCACGGCATCGCCGAGCTCTTCCAGATCCCTCCATTTGGTGGGAACTAACTTGGACTTGGGCTGAGCGGGGGGTGCTGCGGCCCCTCTCCTGTCACCAGGCTCTGCCGTGATCCACAAGTCCTCCCAGCTGAAACGTGCCAGTTCCCGGGCTGACGGGGCCGAGGAGCCTGAAAGGAACGCGAAGCAGTGGGATTTTGGGCGGATGGCGCTTTGACCCACATCCCTCGTTCTACTCTGAATTCCTCAATATGAAAACAACCCAATTACTGCTGACCCCTGCTCCGCCCCCCCCAAACGCTGCAGCAGCGACTAATTAAAAGTGAAAGCGTTCCCATACTCATCTTTGTCTCCACTCACCGCATGAATCTCTGCGCCGGACACTTTGGATCGCGCTGAAAGACTCAATTTGTGTGCATACATGCATCTTTGTGCGCAGGATAATTGTGCTGAATACCAATATGATTGTCCGTGTGTGGTTGTTGCCCTTTTTTTTTGGCGTGGAAGCGGAACAGTTTAAACACACACACACAAAACCCCCCCAGAATCATTCAAACAGCCTGTTTCTCTCCCACCAGCCGAGCCTCGGGGGCCCAGAGCGTCGAGTCATCAACCTGCCGATGCGTCTGCCAGTGACAGGAGCTTCCAATCCAATTCTCTGTTTCATTCAATTATCCTCCCTTTACCCGGCTGCTGCGTCGTTTGCCCTCCAGAGGAACATGTGTCTCACATCCGTCGCCGGCGCGTTTCATCTGAGCGGCTGCATCTTCAGCAAAATACATTTCTGTTCAAACAGACTGAAAAAAAAACATTCACCAACATGGACGGACGCCAGCAGTTGAATTGTATTAGCAGTCAGTTATTGGGTCATAACACACAGTAGACACAGAAAGAAGTTTACAGAATTCAACAGTCTCTCTGTGTCGTGGAGAGCTGGGGTGTCAAACATCCACAACCCCCAGAGCAATGCGGCCTCTACCGTTAACCGCTTCTGGAGGGGGCACCGAAAAATTGAAGAATGGAAAATGATGCATAAAGATGCACAAAAACCAAATCATAATAATATATGATGATGTGAATTTCATCAGACGGGATCAGCAATAGTCTACATATTTACATCTACAGGGTCCAATCCGGCCCCCGGGATGAATTTACCAAGAATGAAAGTTACATTCAACACATCGACTGCAATTTGTTCCTAAAAGTAAAAATCTAGAAACACCTCAGTATGTGGAAATGGATTTGAGATTTAAGAAGTCGAGCTTGTTCTGATCTTAAAGTGGATTATACAGCTCCAGACACCTGTTTTCTACCTGTGTACATCTTTGTAGAGGTGTAAATGAGGCAGAATATGGATGAAACGCTAATTTTTCTGAAGGAATTCCAGGTTGTTAATGTTGTAAAAGGATTGTTCATTAATTGTAAATATTTTCATCAAGTCCTTGTACTTACTTGCACAAAAACAAAGGAGGTGCTGTTATTCACAGGTTATTGTGCTGTTATCTTACTGGTGCGGCCCATTGGACTTCAGTTTGGAAAAGGCTCGCACAGAAATGAAATCGACTCAGTTCACCAATAAGATTAGTGGCAAAAACCATTCATAACCCACTAAAACGTGACTCAATAATGACTTCATTCCATAATTTAATGCCAGAAAAACGTCTCCTTTTTACATTGAAGTAGCAAACAGCTCTGAGATCAGACTGAAAAGAGCTTTGGAACACAGTCGGGCAGCGTCTTCTTCCTCTGAACACAAGTTACATCATTTTATAACAACACAAGTCTCCAGATTTCATGATTTGGGATTTTAGAACGAGTAAAATGTACATGTTTATATCGTTCACGTCTAAAATGAACAATTGAACAAACGGAGACTTCCTGTGATCTGCGACCAAACCTGGAACGACTCCACTGATCAGTTGGCGTCTTTGTGAATGATTCCACCAGGGAGCGAACAGTTGGGACGCATCGACGCCCGCCGCCTGCATAGACATTGTCAGATGTCCAAGGATTGGGATGGTTTTCCCCCTAGTTTTTGTCTCTTTTTGCTTCTATTAGGAATTCACAAATGAGTTTTTGTTTGTTGTTGCCACCTGTCAGTTCATACAATTAGCACAAGAAAGGAGTTTTATTATCATTATTATACTTTTTCTGTGTATTTCAATATATTCAACAACTCGGTGGATACATTGCACACAGTATTCATAGGATTCAGTTTTTCTTTGGCAGTTTATGCATGGAACGTGTGTGTACGTGCAGATACAATACATACGACATCAAATATCATCCAAACACGAGCAGCGAGCGTGTCCACGGATCCAGCTCGTGACACCGACGGTAAATATGTGGCTGCTTGTTTCAGATCGATGGATGTATTTATAATCTGTGTGTTACCGTCAACATGTTTGTCCAGCTTGGATGCAAATGTCGCACGTGTCATATTTGCAGTTTGTTATTAGCACTGGCGGAGCGTCGCTGACCGACGGGAAACAGGATTTGGACGAGTTGCATCACATAGAACAGCTGCTTCTGGGCCTTTGCTGTCTTAACGCGACCGCACAAAATAGGGCATCACGTATTAATAGTTATCAAAGACAGATTGGGTTTGATCAGAGGAGGTCGACGAGAGAAAAAGTGAATAAACGTTGACAAAACCGACTGATCGACGAAAGAAGCACTGGTGTTGGAGAGGTGATGAGAGGGAAAGAAATCAGCTGAAAATGAACATGAATGAATACAATTCAAACAAGGAAGTAACACGGGATACGATAGGAAACGGTGGGACAAAGTGTGACGTGATAAAAATGTGTTTTGAGAAGTGATTTCAAAGAGTTTGGGATCTCATCTTCTCGGGACAAATCTGGGGCCAGAGTCACAAAACCTTTTTCAGAACAAATCCTCAAATCAGAAGAACAGAAGAAAAAGTGACATTCTCAAATAAAGTTGTCGATGATTTTCTCTAATGTCATGTCATGTCATTTCAAATTTCAAACTGTGAAGCGGTATCTTCTGAAGGTCATCTGGTCCCTTCGCTGTATTTAACCTCTCAGTGTCCTTCACCTCCAGCACCCAACACGCCCTCTGGGGGGGGGGGGCGTGTGACCAGCAGCTCGTTATGAAATAACACAAGAAAATCACTCGTAGAGCTCAGACCCCCCCCCAGCCAATCGGATCATCTCACCCAATATCATCGTCCTCCACTGATCTCCTCCGATGAATTCACTGATCATCAGTGAAATACTTTAAAAAAATCATTAGACACCTTGTTACACATGACCTCTGAACTCTAGTTGTTCTTTTTTATTTCAATAATAAAGCACTGGGGGGGATTCCCACCCCCGACCTTTGTGTTAACAGACAGACCCACAACCCACTGGTCCACAGAGACAGTCCACTGCTGCTGTTGTGGAGTTCTAGACCCAGATGGTGAACATGAGGAAGAGTCCTTCAACAGATTCCTGGATCCAGATGGTTCTAGAACAATCATCTGGTCCTGGTCCATCAGCAGCAGTTACTATCATTTCATTACGATACGTTCACAACTTTCTGAGTTATTTTGCTGACAGACAGACAGACAGACAGACAGACCGACAAACCAGAACCTCCTCGGCAGAGGTAAGAAATCTGACAGTAAATATATCGCCATCGTGTTGTCATTCTTGAATCGAGGCTGTTGTGTTGTGACATCTGTGCCATTCCAGACACACTAATTACCCCCAAAATTCAAAGGCACGTGGTGTTTGTGCGCTAGTGGGTTAGCAATGTTTATCCAGCAGAGAAGATCTCACAAGAGCAGATGGTGGAGCGAGGGAGAAGATCACTGTCCTTTTTTCTCTCCGGTTTAGAAAGATAATTTTGGCAGCAACATGATTCAGGAGAAACTGGGTCTCCTGCTCGTTTTGAGAAGCCTCAGCGCTAACAGCACCGCTGCGGTGGAGATCATCTCAGCGGCGTTAATATTTCAAAGACCACAAGTTGAAACATTGATGATTCACGTAAGGAAAGTGGAACAGAAACGGTCGCATGAGCAAACCGCTTAACCTTTAGCGTCATACGTGTTTCCAGAGAGAGAGAGAGAGAGAGAGAGAGAGAGAGAGAGAGCCTGTATGTGTGTGTGTGTGTGTGTGTGTGTGTGTGTGTGTGTGTGTTTGAGGGTTCAACCCTTAAACCTTGAACCCTCAAACAACCTTCAACCCCCCCAGAGTTCGTCCGACAATAACAACCACCTACAATGATTTGGTTCAAGGGT
>CAAKHB010005789.1:30579-48756 GCA_901007665.1 Aeoliscus strigatus | reverse complement strand
GGGGGGGGGGGGGGGGGGGGGGGGGGGGGCGGTGAGAGCTGCACTTTGGAACGAGGAAGGGACGTCTGAACACACCTGGGAATGTTGGCGAAGAGATTTCTTTCAGATCTGTGATTCGAGCTGTTTGATGTGCTTTTAGTTTCTGGTTCCTCTGAGTTAATGCTGACTCATCAAATTATGAACACAGAATACCGCACTAACAGGAGACAAAGGAACCTGGTCTGTCCTGCCAACATGGCCTTTTGCAATGAAATTTACCGACGACACTGAACGTTGAGCGGCGGTATTTGTGAACGCAACCATGGCAACGGTACTGGTGGAAAGACCAGGTCATCTCTGATCCAGCCGCTTTGGCTGCCGAGATAGGTGGACAATCGGACACGTCGCCATGGGTTACCGACGTTATTTCATGTTTGCTGAGCTGCTAATGTGAATGTGAAGAATTGGCGCCATCAGTAGAAAATGTGACTTGACTGCCATGGAAACCCTGAACCGGTTTTGGAGGTGGGACGGGTCGGTCTGCTGCAGTGTGGGCTGCAGCTCCTCATCAGCTGCTACCACGAACCAAATTTAATTTCCTGGGCTTTGCTGAAGCTCGTCTACAAGAGCGGATTGGATGTTTCTAAGCCCTCATCCGCTTCAGTACACGGAACCGGTCAGCGCACGTCCACGGTTTACATGAGAAGTTCATCAATAGTCCCCGGGATCAATGTTCCCTGGCTGCCGCCAGCCCAGGAGCCTCCCACATCGCAGATACCTCCATGAGGATTTGGTGATAACGTTCGGGTCGAGCTGGCAGAAACCGTCACCCGGTCCATGTTACACATGTTCCCCACTAATCCCCAGTCAACGCCTCATCTCCCCGAACAAAGCCCACGCTTCCTCCCAGCTTCGTTCACACAGGTTCGATCCTTCTGAGCTCTTTTCCTTCTTCTCCTCGTCTACATCATGTTTCTTTTCAGATTAGTTGCACTCGTTTCCCGTGAGATCTTGCAGGCGGTCGTCCAGAAGCGATCTGGTTCGAATGGGGAAAGGTTTTCTGTCAGACTCGTTGAGTTGTGTCATCCACAGAGGAACGGAACCGCCGGTGGAAGAGAAAAAAAAAAAAAAAAACGCTTCAGAACGTGTTCAGACGTCGACAGCCGCGTTTCAAGATTATTGTCATTATACTCATGGACGATGAAACGTGTGCAGCTTTCAAACACAATAAAAGCAAAACCAAAAAAGATAATATGCCACAAAATAACAATAAGAAGATGACAAAATAATAATAATTAGTTCGTTATCATTGGTGATCTGCACATCAGTTATTGGGCTTGTTCGAGCCCACAGGTCTTCTCCCAAAGTACAAACCCACGTGTAATCATTCTAATCTTTTCAAAGAACAGCCAACATAAAGGTAAGTAGTTTTCATTTGTTGCTCAAATGGAATTTCACTGGCAAACAATCTGGCGGCACTGAAGAAATCAATGTGATTCCCATTGTACTCGACTCGGTTTCATTTTGCATACCAAGTGAGGCAATATGATGTGTTTGTAGGAGTATCTTTAGGGCTTTCAGTTCAATTTGCCCTGCTTCAAGAAGACTCGCTGAGGCAGAAAAGATGCTGTGTGAAACGCCGTCAAAAGACAAAGGCTTCAAAATCATCACATTTCACTTCACGGTTGTGTGTGTGTGTGTGTGTGTGTTTTCTGACAGGCAATAAACGACACAAAGGAGCACGGGGGATGTTGAAAAAAGGGACGACATGTTAATGACTCCCACCTTCATTTAGTTGGATTCTGTCACCGACTTGTCACAAACAAAATTACCACTGAAGTGTCAGAGTTTGGTTTAATTTGAAACCGTTTTCAGAGGCCGAGGTCTCAAGAGTTCTGGCATGTTGTTCTTTTTCTTTTTTGAGGCTCTGGAAATATATATCACTTTAATAGCAAACAAACGTCACTAGTTACAGCAATTAATGTCATTCTGGGCACAGGTCTCGGTGCCAATATGACAGGCAAATTAGTTTTAGTGTATATGTTCTTCCACTGCGGCTGATCTCAGTTTAATCGGATCAAAAACTGGCACACGTGCAGACGCGCACACACAGACCGAGGCACGAAACAAAACAGATGTCAGACTAATGACCCACTCACAGTCTAAATGACAGTTGAAATAGGTTTAGAGCAATCTGGAATCAGATAAATGGACCTAATCTCGTTCTGGTCGGGACCCTGGACGGGAAATGGCTCCTGACACCTGAGACCCTGCAACACGTCAAGGCTCAATCGAGGCCGGCGGCACGAGCCCATACATCACCATTTTAGATGACAAGACACAAATCTGAATTCCCCAGCAGGAGAGACGCTGCGAGGGTCAGTTTGTGCTTCAGCGGGAGATTAAAGGGGCCAGAAGACGAGGAGGCAGTGGAGGTCAGCAAAGATCTAATGTGTTCGTTTGAGGAGATGAAGGCGACAAGAAACGAGTCTGTGGCTCAGGTCTCATCAGAGCAGACTACGAGACGACTACATCTTACTTGTGAGGGGCATTATCTATCTTATTATCATATATACATACATCAATAAGGGTACTGGGTAATATAAAATAGAAATTATTACTTAATATGTTTTATAATGATTAATACGACTATAATTAATACTAGTTACATTATTACTTATTATTATTTTTATTATTATTTGTCAGTATTCTTGTTTTCCAGTAAATCTGCTAATTTTGCCTAAAAAAAAAGTTACCATAGTTAGGTTACCAAGGTTACCATACCATATATGGTAAATAAATGAACGAATAAAGAGAAAAAGGAATTTGTACATTTCAATCCAAAGGAGAAGAGTAATGGAGCAACTGTTCCTGTTGGGGCGTTGGAGGTCAGGACACATGTAACGCCGGTGACGGTGTGCTGACTGGGATGTCAGATGACAGACAAATGTCAGACGGGAAAATTCACCCCGGCACCTTCAATCAGCAGCAGACACACTCCGTCGGATGGGGGTCAGATAGCTGAGATCAAAGAAAACGTGTTGCTGAGGCGGAGAAGAGCTGACGAGTTCGACCACACTGACACGTCGGAATCTACAGCGACGGGTGGGTCGGAGGTCCGGAACAGGAAGTGAGTTCAGCCTCACGCTGTTACAAACTGATGTCTTTAGTTGGATTGTGCTCATTTATTACTTTAGAAACCATGCTACAATCATGCCACAGAGTAAATGATGATAGTGAAGCTGTTGTTCTACTGTATAAAATAAAGGGTGTTATTTCATCACAATCTGTATCCACTGGAACTGAACATTACAATTGAAATTCTAAGTCATTGTTGTTGTTGCACTGCTGGACTGTGAAAAGAACAGACACTGAAGCAGTGATTCGTGTTCATAAACCATCCGTCCGTCCATCCCGTCGACAGTCAGTTTTCCGTTCTAGGCCACATTGGTACGACTCTACATTCAGTCACGAAATGAATGTAGAGTCCACACGTCTTCAGATCCTCGTCCGGGCTCCAAGAATGGACGGGAGCAGCTGGACTTCACTGACCAGTACAGAAACTCCTCCAGATATCTAAATCTTAATAAGAGATTAAAAAGGAGGAAGAAAAAGAAAGTCTGCTCTGAATCTTTAAAACAAATTATTTTAAAAATGTCTCGTCTTCCTCCAGATTTTTAAAAAAAGAAAAACAAGCGTTTCGTCTAGGCCTTTTTTTATTGTTTACGTTGTTTTTCTTCATCATTCCTATGGTTTTAATGTCCATGTTTCCCTTTTCGACGTCTCCTTAATGTCACTGCAGACTAACAAACCGTCACGAGACGCAGTCGCTGTGATAAAACTCCTCCATTCGTCTGCTCAAAGGAGCAAGAGCAGTTTTTCAATTTGCCAATCACAGGTGAAGGCTGTGCTGCAGATAAAGAATCATTTAATGAACGCATCCATACTCATTAGAGACGAGGCTGTGACTCACCCACAACACGCCAGCGTCAGTAAATATTTGGTCTTTGACTTCACGTGCAGCCAGACGATACCAGAACCACTTCAAGGCTCCAATGCAAATAAATTGAGTTCTTATCAGATTCATAACTCCAGCGGAGCTCTTCGCCCGAAAAGCATCGTGAGGTGTTTTTGCTCCTTTTATGACGACCTTAAATTCAATTCAATTCAACTTTATTTCTATAGCCCAACATCACAATTTACAATTGTCTCGATGGACTTTTGGATTAAGAGGCGCCGACACTTCAGGGAAATATTTAGACAAGAAGATACACATCGAATCAGTCTCATTCAAACGTGGGCGGAGCAGGAGAATTGGAGCGGTGACCGAGGGACACGTGTGTGTGTGTGTGTGTGTGTGTGTGTGTGTGCTATGATTTATCCTTTTAATTAAGATTTGAATGTTGAGATTAGTTATGGCAATTACGTCCTAATTTGAACGTATGTAGATGTATATTCACAGCGTGTGGCTCCTTTAAGAGAACGGAAACAGTCTTTAATTGCAAAGCTAAATATTTCCCACTGAGCAATAAGGGCGCAGGAAGCTGCAGTTGTACCACTTCTAAAGCGGACCACTAGTGGGCGACCAGTGCCCCTTAGTGGACCGCCATGACTGAGTAAAGAGACAAGTTCGTCACAACTCACAGAAGTTTCCTTCAAGGCCAAGCTAACGTTACTGCATGGACGAGTTCACAGGCAAAATCAACAACCAGGAGAAGGTGCAGCATGATTCAGGAAGCTAACGTTAGCGCCAGCACCAGCAGTGCCAGTGACCAGTGATCGTTGGTCACTATACACATACAAGATCCTAAAGTACACGGTGTGTTTGGTGCTATGAATCATTAGCTAACGACGCTATGAAACCTTCTAAACTCAAGCGACAGTTTGAAAGTAAGCGCAAGCATGGGCGTCTGGTTGGAAATGGGGTGCGTACAGAGACACCTGACCCCCCTGGGGTCCCCTGGGGGCCCCCTGGGGCCGCCACACGCACTCTGATCAACTCTTTTCTGAAGTGCTGAAACGCTCCAGACTCCCCTTGGAAATCTTCTCACTGAATGACGGACAAGAATGCAGATGAATGACGATTTTAGCATTTTGATCTAAAGTGTGAAAACTAAACAAATGGCTTTGCTGGTCAGTGCTCAGAGGCTCATTAGCTTTAGCTGATGACAAGTAGGAAATATTATCCTCCATCATCCTGCAGCTTTATGGTTCAGTGTGTTACTGTCTGGAGCGCCTAATGTACGAATGAGTATCACATTCCAACAAACAAACAGACGTCTTCCAGTTACTCATTAGAGACAAACGATACCGGGATGACGACGCCACACTCATTTTGCTTCTCGCAGCATTACATACATTCAGCCGTGAGGAGGAAACTACCGACATCTTGCACGTCAGCATAGGCCTTGTTCACGCTGCAGGCAAATACCATTTGTTCCTCGTATCTGATCCTGGAGCTCGCCTGGCCGCACTGACTTATCTGCATGGGTTGCTATGGTAATGACACAGGCGTCAGTGCATGCGCTGGTGAAATGGTTGAATAACGGTGAAATCTGCTGGTGCTCCACTGGTCACTGTCAGACCACGGACTGGTCACTTTGTCCTCCTTTTCTTCTTCTGTGGTGAAATCACCCTTCTTTTAGTTCTAGACTGAGAATTACTGTGACTGTGAATAATTGTAATACTAATAATTAGAATAGTTTTTCCTCCCCCTGACTGGGGGTTTAGGACACAGGGTGTAGCAATGTGTGGACTGTAAAGTCCATCGAGACAATTGTAAATTGTGATGTTGGGCTTTACAAATAAATTGAATTGAATAGTTGGAGTTCAGCTCCTTGGGGGACTCCATGCTCTGTAGTGTGATGAAAGCAGGTTGGACCAAAGTTCCACAGCCATATCTTCCTTGTATGACATCTGCACAGGGGTATCGGTCTCCTCAGCTGTGAAGCACTTTGATCTTGGTCAGTCCTCCATCGAACCAGCAATCCACCACGCACACTTTTAAAGGGAATGAGAGCTGACACTCTGGCCAATTGAATGAGACACCCCGATCAAAGAGCCACCACTGATTCATAGAGTAAGTCCGCCCCTTTAGGACGCTCCGCCATGACGGACCATCAAAAAACATGTCTAACTAGCAGGTGGTCCAAGCACCTCATGCCTGGTGAAATAGGCCCCGAATGAAGAACTTTCCAGGGCTTGTGACACCATGACAAGAAGCTAGTCACCATCAGGACGTGTCACTCTGCCAGTGGACCAAGGTGACGGTGAGGTTGTTATTTTTATTTACTTACCAAAGTAGCTCTTGCTGACTGAACTTTTGCTACAGCTTCATTTCAAACCACCTGCACACGTACTTGGGACCCCACTTGCAAACATTCCGTATATCATCGATTTTTTTACTGCTCAGATTTCATGAAATGCAGTTTAAAATTGTCAAATCAGATTTGAGGCCGGCACTGTCAACAAGGCCTGAGAAACGACTTCTGCCAATTTCACTCCTGTGTGAAGTTTGAGGAAGCGGCATACACACACAGACATCACTTTTTATTCCCACTACATTATAATTAATCGTAGATCTCCGGGCAGGAAGAAAGAGCGGGCGTAAGAGAGGGGAGCTAGAGGGGAGCTGAGGCTCCTAATCTGACATTGATGTACAGCAAAAATGGAAGTCCTTGTTCACCTTCCCTTTGTTCCGACGTAAGAGAAGTGGTGTGTGAAAGGGTGTAATTAATGAACCTACAAATAGCTCCGGTTTCATTTAATGACAATCTATGTGTTAAGAGGCAATCGCCTTTGTTACTGTGGGTGTGGGAGCGCTGGCAACACGGGCTCCCAGCGGAGCTCTGACAGGTAATTCTGCATTTTGAAATGGTAATGAAGCGGAATGCATCACCAGATTACACCGGGGGGACTCACATGTTGAGCGTCCTTCAGGGTGTAAAATTGTAACGCTCTTGATCATCAACGAGGCCGCTGGCAGCTGAGCGTCGCTGGGTGTGAAGGTCGAGAACTGGATGCGTGTGACTTACCCCGGAGCCGCGCCGGTGCAGCCAATTTCTAATTGGCACTTTTAAGCGGGCAAATGAAACTGGCATGACAAAGAGCGTCAAAACAAGTCTGTAGCAGAGTTCACGGGAGAGACACATGGGTATTTGGTGTCAGGCGCTGCTCACTCAGAATGAATACAACTTTTAAATCTTTCCCCCCAAACAATTGTCAATAGTACAAAGATGCCTCTTTTTTAAATTTTAGGATTATTATTTAGATCCCAGGTTCTAAAGTCATTAGCATTAATTATATACTGTTTTCATTCACTATGTACTTTTAATTAATGCGTGCATTAATGTTCAAGTTAAAGTAGAATATAGCGTTTACATCTCAGCTTCTACTTATCAGAAACAGATTTATTGTCATTAAGTATCAATGACACCTCTCTCGAAGAAACTGGAGGCAGAAGAAAATACAATAAAAAAAGACTGAGATCCAAATACAAAAATACAAAAACATGAACATTATTTACAAGGAAATGTAACTATGATTAGATATTAGAACGAGAGCTATAAAAGACAAATGCCTCCTACTTTAATCACAAATGAGACAATCAGATAATGAACTGAAATTAGATTTGTTATCTTACAAGTCGCAGTTTAATTTTTCAGACAGTTTCTAAGCCCATATCTGAGTCTTATATCTATGAGTCCAAAAAAGAAAAAAAGACGAAAGAAAAGTTTCTGGCGCCATCGCTGCCCATGTATTTTCTCAATATGCTTATCTCCATCCCGAAAAGATTCTCATTGTTCTACTAATCCTGCAAATCTGCAGCATGACTCAGAAGTTAACCACACACTCATGTGCCAACACCGTCTGTATTATTCTTCAGCCCCCCCCCCCACACACACACACTGAAAACAATGCACTGAAAACGACTCCTCGTCTGCCAGACAGATGATAAAATGCCCAGCTGTGAGTTTTAATAATGGATGCTGGCACAGCAGAGAAAGATGGAACGACGCATTCTAATGAGGCTCATTGTCTCCTATCAGAGATGGGGTGACCCGATAGGACGAGCCGCTCTGCACCTCGGCTGTGTGAACTGGATTGAAACTGTCACCTCCCTCACATGGCAACAGTTCTACTCATTACAGGATCTGTGTAATCTCATCCCATAACCTTGATCTGCCTGTTCATCAGGAATCGGTGTAGTTCAGTATCGTCAGTCGTCCAGACGGAACTTTAAAGGTTGTTTTCACCTTCTAAGGGATTTCAGGTAAATTAGCAAACAAATCTAAATCGTTAGCAAAGCAGCTAACACCTTTCAAATAACAAACCAGATGATTAAATGTTAGTCTTGTTCTGGAACCATCTGGATCCAGGAATCTGTTGAAGGATTCTTCCTCATGTTCACCATCTGTGTCTAGAACTCCACGACAGCAGCAGTGGACTGTCTCTGTGGACCAGTGGTTAGTGGGTCTGACTGTTAACCCAAAGGTCGGGGGTCGGAGCCCCCCCAGTGTTTTGCTATTGACATTAAACAGGTCAGAGGTCATGATTTGTGTAAGAAGGGTTACTGATGATTTTTAAATAAGTAAAGTCATGTTTGATGATCAATGAATGGAGACGATGATACTGGGTAGAAATGAGCTCTACGAGTGATTTTCTAGTTTATTCTTATTCCTATTATTATTATTATGTGACTACATTTGTTCTACACTCACCCCAAAAACCAAGGAGGAATAAAAATGCACACCAAACAATAACTCAGGTTTTAGGAGGTTAAACACTCTTTTTTTCAAAAAATGAGAAAGATGAACACGTTGGTGCGTTTTACGTTTGTAAAGCACGTTCTAAGCGAAAACTATAAATAATAAAGGGCAATTACAAACTATTGAACGCTAAGAGCTGCCTGAGTAGTTTTGTCTGACTGACAGCGTGTTCCTCTTGATCCCTGACTAGACCGAGTCATCCGAACCATTCAAGACCAATTGAGATGGATCCATAGGAATGTAATAGGAGGGGCCGGCTGGTGGGAGTTGCCCGTTAACCTTCACGGTCATAGGAGTTTAGTCGTTATGAGGAAGGATGCTGGCAGCCTTAATAGAAAATCATGGCGAGCTGTGACATTCCTGCACAAGTGTGGGTTCTTTTCAGCGCGGCCTAATCTCTGAGGTCTATTTTGGACATCACGTCGGCCCCCCAGGCCTCCTTACCGGGTGCCACTCCATCTCCATTTGACCAACTGCACGCTGTCACATAATACACTGTCTGCCTTTAATTACTGTCTGGAAGTATCAGGGTTAAAGGTCACACATTCCATGTGCTCCGTATGCGTCCATGTCCCTCGTATGACGGCCGGGGTATTGAGAGAAATTCCACAGGACTTTCCCTCCCACCCGCTCATCACGTAACGCACAACCTTGACCCGCAACTGCATCAGCACCTCACGCTGCTTTTAGGAGTGCAAATGGGTTTTAGGAGGAGCCGCCGCCGCCGCCGCCACCGCCACCGCCGCCACCGCGAGGCACTTGTGATGGGGTGGGGGGTGACAGAGCTGTGATTACAAGATTCTAATTTAAGCGTGAGACGAAATTCTTAAACGACATGGGACACAATTTAATCCGCCGTGATACACCAGACCAGACCCCCTAAAAAAAAAAAAAAAAGGGTCTGCTGCCCTGGAGGTGGAAGCTTCTACTTCTCCTGACGAGAGACGATTAGCCTGCTGAGCCAGAGCAGCTAATTTCAAATCTTATCTGAAAGTGATGAAGTAAAAGTAGTTTTCACCTAGACATGAAAATCCTCAGCTGATGACATCACTGCAGGCGTGGAAACACCTACACACACACACACACACACACACACAGTTAGATATCCGATACAACCGGGACGCTTGAGGTGGTCGGAGTTTGTACCGCAGTAATTTTCAGGTTTTTAATTTTTGTTTGTGTTCCATTTTCATCACATCGCAGTTCGGAAGTCGTCCGTTCTTTGATTTGTTAGTGTGTGAACGACACATTCCATAGGATTCCATTAATGACGACTAACAACATTCGCGTCTGAAATTGTACTTCTCTGATGTTTCATTTTATGAATATCATTTATTACTATTATAATTATACATATATACACACTTTAAAAATGTAGATTGATTTGATATCAATCTTATTTTATCATTTTATATTGTTTCATTTCATTTTTGTTCATTTTTTCCCCTCTGGTGTTTCCTCGTACCTCATAATGTTTCCTCAGCTCCTGATGGTAATCATTTTTAATTATTCTTGCATTCGTTTACACCAGCGTTTTTAGTTTAAGCACTTTAAATTCATACAGTAAAAATTCAACAAAGCTTGAAACAGAACAGTGTGTATGAGTCATTGAAACGGACACATAAGTGAAACAAAAACTGAAAACACTGTTTATATTGACATAGAACACTGTGCCACTGCCGCAGTCTTCGGAACTCGGGGTCCTCGAGCTCCAGGTCAGATATCTGAGGCGTTCCCTTTGTCAACTTCTCCTCTGCAGCTTGGCAAACGACCTCGAACTGCGTGCACTTGAGCAGCGGATCACTCAGGATAAACTCCTCGCTCCATAATTCAACTACAAATATGTTTGCATAAATCAGCCGGTGGGCTTTCACGCTCTCCTGCCAGCACCGAGCCTTCTGCAGGGCCGGGATATAAATTAAAGCAAACAAACTTAGTTGTCAGGATCCAGTAATTGGGTTTGCTGTCTGTTGTTATATGTTCCTATCTGGTGAGCGGTGAGGTGTAATCATAAAATTCACTGACTAAACATAATGGTGTTTTCATGATGTGAAGACAGGCAAAGCACAGGGGCGGATTTGAATAAGCTTAGATGAGATACAGCGGCGCTGCCTCCGGCGTTGTGACCAGCATCATTTTTTATTCAGCGTTTATTAAATGCTCAGAGTCGCCAGCGCAATTCCACACAGGCAGAACTAACATATTGTTGCATGCTGATGCGGCGCTTTGCTGCGAATGAAGCCACGCGACCGAGCAGGCGGGGGCTGTTTATCAGCGGATCTGTTGACTAAACTGTCTCAGCTCATTAAGCTGAACCCTGAAACACTGATCACTAAAACTTAAAATGCAAACGCGTCCAATGACTGAGGTGCAAGGCCGTGATGCACATTCCACACAAATCAGGGAACGGGATGAATCAATCAGGGTCCTAGAATCTCTAAAACCACAATGGGTGGCAGAGCGTTCAGCTACCAGGCTCCCGTCTTTTGGAACCACCCTCCAGTTTGGGTCCGGGGGGCTGACAGCCTCTCTTTATTCAAGAACAGACTTCAGGCCTTCCTTCTATTTAGGACTGGCTCAGGGTCAACCAGCCCTCGAAGAAAGGGACCAAAGTCTGCACACCTGGGCTATCCTGATGAAGATCGGTATGGATCAAAATGTTGTCCAATAAGCCTCAGATGAGCAGTGTTCAGGCTGTTTCCCCCCCTTTCCTTGATACTTTTGAGGGCCTAGTACCTACCGGTGATGTGCGTGTATCTCCTCCTCTACTTTTGTCAAGCAGCCCTTGAACCAGCCCCTCGTCCAATCTGGAGTAGCTGTTACTTCTGGGCCTACCGATCCTTGGACAAGCCAACGTTTCTCCAGCCCCCATCAATGATTGAACAGACAGTCACTGTTGGACTATTTAGCAGCTTTTAGACACAATCCCTCTCTCTCACCCCAGGACCTTCATGACCCATTCTGGTCTGTCTGTCCCAGGGAGAGGCGTCCCTCCTTCTGCAGTTCTCCTTGAGGATTCTGCCTTTTTCCCCCTTGTTAAAAAGGGTAGTTTTTTTGGGAAGTTTTTCCTCACCCTGACTGATGACCTAAGGACTGGGGGCATAGTGTTGTGTGGACTAAAACAATTTGACATTGAATTGAGTTGATGATGCAGTGCTTTATCTAACATTCACACTCTGCGTGGGGATTTGGACGTGCAGCAGCAGGACATCAGACCCACTCACTGCTTGTTCAATAGGAGGTGCACGCATGAAGCTTCTGAATTATAAATGATGCACTTAAAGAAAAAAGCATGAAGACATCTATCGATTAGGCCTCTTACATGTGTCACCTGACTCGTAGATTATCACATGATCTGCGCAGATTATTTTACCCCCTTTTCACTTGCTGGCGACTGAGCTGTGAAAGTGTTGATCCACTGACTGGTTTATTAAATTCCTTTGACCTTGACCGTGTTCAGACCACCGCGTGAAGCAGCAGGAACTGAACCCAGACACTCTGGGCTGAGCTTAGCGGCAGATAAGGACAGTGTGAATGTGGGTAGTAACTAATAGAATGTTCATTCCTATCAATATCCAAGATTATATAAATTTAAAGTCAATATTTACATAATACAGGGAAATTAGCTATAGTTGTGATTAAAATAAATAAAAACTAACACCGCTCCAAAGAATAAATATCACTGCATATAAGGCACCTCTTTCATTTGTTTTTATTTGAATTAGCTCTTGTTCGACAGTCAGTCAACATGTCTCTGAGTGCGCCAACGACAAGAAGGGGAGTTTAGGGTCGGAGCTGCACGGCATTTTTAAAAGTGAGTTGCCAAGAAGTTACTGCTGCGACAAGAGGGAGTTCTGTCAGTTTATGTGAAAACTGCGTTTTTCTTCATTTCAGGATTAACTAACTCAGAAGAAGAAGGAAAAACAGCTGCAAATGCTTCTGTAGTATGTGTTACAATGCAACAGTTTTTATTAGACTTTGACACTGGTTTTATATGTATCACTAAAGGCGTATTATGGTTTGTTGTGTTTGGTATTAAGTACTTTTTTGGAGAAATTGTTCAGATGTAACCAAAATTGTAATCATGAATTTCTCAAGCAATTCAACACGTTTTTCTCCATTAATGTAAGTGGGTGTAACTGGATATAAGTTATGCGAACGGTTGTTAGGTTTATCTATAAATATAGAGAATTATACCGTGCCATGAAAGCTGTAGTATGTAGTAATTAAATCTGTAGAACAATTTAACGTTTGCCTCTGTTTGACGTTTAACCTACGATAGCGGCATTGTTGACAGTCATGGTAGAAACACGTGCACAGTTTGTTGCTTAGAAAAGGGAGGTGAACTGCAGTTACTGGTGTCAAACTCTGATACTCTGCCCGTCTCCCTGAAGCGCTTTGGAGACCGAGTGCCACCACAACAACATCACTGTTTCTGCCTCCGGTCCTGACAGTCATTATTATTCGCATGACCACATATCGCCCTTGTAAGGAAAATATAAACACAGGAAGTTGAGCCACTAAATAACAGCAAAGGCACTGATGTTTTTGGAGTGTTTAACTTTTAGTACACAAATAGGTGGTAAATCTGCAGCTCCTTCACTCTACAGTATCACCCCATCACCCTGACTGAGGGTGTAGTACTGGACCGTAGTCCATCGAGACATTTGTCATTGTGACGCTGGACTACACAAATAAAACTAAGCTGAATTCAATTGCATTGAAAAGTGGAACTAGACTTCATGGTGCAAGAAACATCTAGTGAAGATCCAAAAACATCAGAAGGAAGTAACAGAACTCAACGTAGAACTGGAGACGTGTAAAGGGTGAATCAGTCGTTTTCTGGTCTCCATGGAGACGAGTTCAGGTGAATCAGTAGTTTTTGGTCGTCATGGAGCCTGAATACGATCATTGTTGAATCAATGTGAAGACAGCGTTTCTCCTGCGTGTGTCCAACCTATACGATGACGTCATAGCGCCACCTCTCCGTAGCCTCATGCTAACAACAACACTGTTAAATGTGATGTGTCTGTTCATGACGTTCATCTTCTTCTTCCTGTTTGTTTCCATCTTGTGCTCCATGTCTTCTTCTCTGTAACGGTGTATTTAAGTCAGCGGTACAGCCCCACCCACAGCTCTGGAGGATGTACTACAGCAGCTTCAATGGGATTTGTGTGGTTCCTCACTTATAATGATCATTATGAAAAGGAATGATTTATAATTTAGTATAATATGTTGGACCATTCTGCTTTATTTCATACCACATTAAGTTATTGCTTTATATCAATGTGTTAGATATGTGTACATATGCATATATATATATATATGTACATGTGCATGTATTCATAGATGGATATGGGCTATATTATATAGGGTAGCATAACATGTCTCACACACTCGCACCATTTGTATGATTAGTTACAATATATATGGAGAAGTGGTGCTGAGTAGCATGTGTCTGTCTGGTACCGGAGTGATTAACAAAAAAAAAGACATTTTCCTGTCAATTTCCCCCCAGCAGATACACTGTGCACCACTCTACATCGTTCTTCTTATCCCACCTAAAGCTACGAGCCTCCTCTCCCACAGAGCTGTCTTATCCTCCTCAAGCATCTGTTTTTTTTTTTTTTTTTTTAGGCCAGGCGGCTTAAGCACAGATTAAATGTGAGTCCCAGAGTTCTCGCCGCAGGGGCAGAAAACACCGTTTGAATTTGGGCATCAGAACTTTCATGTATGAGTTAAACATTATCGGCAACACATCCGCGAGGACGCTGAGGCTGCAAACGTCGCTCCTCTGACTTTGACTTCTTCAGACAGCAGCAGCTTGAATCAAACACACAAACCGCCCACTAGCTCCGGTCTCATTTGTGTCACCTTTTCTTTGACTGTTTCTTTCAGAACAAATTTAAAGACACTCTGACACCTGGAAATCCAGGCTGGCAACGAGTCATAGACATCATTGGATGATAGTGCTACGGCCAATCAGAGCATCGAACCAGATGACGTGATCAGAGAAAAAGATGTTCAGCAGCGGCCATCTTTGTTGTTTACATATCTGTGGTCATCCTGTTAAGCCCCGCCCATGGACTCAACCAATCCCACGGTTCGATCTGATGTAGGCGGGCTCAGAGTGATTGGTTTGGGTTTTTTTCGTACGGGTAAGTAACTCTGATCTGTGTGCAGCTTTAAAGCTCATAAACAAATTGTTCTTGACAATTTGAATGCACAGACATTTTCTCTCTTCTGTTCAGTTTTCGAAACGCATGTGTTTTTCAAGTTTACACACATTTTGCTGCTGTCTGCTTTTTCCAGAATCGGAAATATCACTTTTATCCTGAATATCCGGAATTTGTTTCTACTCCCTAAATAATACACTGTTGAATTTGTTCACTGCAGCCTTCCTCAAATGACTTCAACTACTACTTTGTGTTTAGGATCCACTGGTGTTAATATGGTGGAAGAACCAGTTGGTAAGAAATGCTGAGCCAGCTTCTGTTGTAGAGGCTTCTGTCGTTTGGGCCCACCGGCATTTATTTCCCAATCAATACCCAACTTAATCTAATTTAGTGGGATGTAGTGAACTCTTTCACTTCATCCCTCCCCCTCTCATTGAGCAGGATAGAAAGGCTTCTCATTCCATCACCCAGCTTTTCATCCTACAGACAGACAGAATGTTCTTGAAGCCCTGCAGTGACTGTTCTCACGCTTTTTTCCCCCTCTCACTGCGGTGGAAAAAAAGAAGGGTCCTTTTCTACAGCCCCTTTTCTTTCTTTTCCCCAGATAGAAAGTGTGTGTGTGTGTGTTTGTGTGTGTCAATAGCCAATCACTGCAACATGAAACAGGCTAGCAGAGTATGAAACACCGAAACGTGCCTGGACTACACGCCATGATGTGTAATCACAAATCGCGTTGCGTTTGCCTAGTCCGGCACAATGAGAGCTCCCTCATCCCTCCCCAGTATTTGTAGGTAAAAATGGAGTGTGGTGAAGCCCGATGTGGGCAGGCTCAGAGTCTGTGGGCGGGGCTTGACAGGATGCGCAACACAAAGATGAAGAGTTGTCTTTGGTGTCAATAGGATTTCCAAACATTCTCTTCATAAAAACAAACTCTGCCATTGACGTACTTCGGTGAAAACACCTTGTACATCACTCGTATTGGTCGTGGTGCCATCCAGTGGTCCGTTGGTGTGCACCCGTTGGGTAGGACGGTCTACAGCTCGTCTTTCTACATGAGGCTGTGGTTCTCCAGGCTAAATTACTGAAAAAAATAGGGGCTTGTGAAGTGATCGTTTCCCTCAGTTTCGGTCCGTGTGGGTTCACACCACTGGAGACAAGCTCAAGAGCCTTCGTGGGAAATCTCAAGACTATCGACCACGATGCCTAATCTTGCCCCCCCCCAGGTGTTCACGTGTGGCAACAACAAGCATCAGGTCAGTTTGCTCTGATTTCGTCCCAGCTTGAAACATGAATGCAGTTGATTGCTGTTCCAACTCCACACACACACACCATCATCATCATCATCACAAACTCAGAGACCGTTGGGGGGGGGGCGGCGGCGTCGAAAGCTCCACTGAATGACATGAGAGTTCAAAGCCCATTGGTGGCGTCATGCAATCAAGCTCTGCCTCTGGAAACTGATTGCCCCTGTGGTCAGTGTGTTTGGGAAGTAAGATTTATAGGCGAGTGAAAGCGCTGAAGGAACAAATCAATGGATTGGTGTGTGATATACAGTGTTTCCTTCTGAGGCTCCGCTTCAGAGACACTAATTCCACATCGTAATTTCATCAGACACGGAGAACTGAAAGGACTGCTTTGTCGAAGAGATACATAAATTCCTCAAATACGTGTTTTCTGAAGGTCTGCTGGCAATGATGAAAGACTGAATGGTCGTCAGTAGCCATGGTAACCAGCGAAGGTTGTCAGTCTTCATCGGCACCTGGGCTTGTTTTTGATATTTTGTTCTGACGTTCGTCTAATACTTCTTTCCCCGTCATGTCCCTCTGACGCCGATGGTGCGAGTGAAGGATGAAGGAGCTGCAGATTTACCACCTGTCGACGCTCATTAACCAGTTTTTTTCAGTCAACGACCCAACTGAGCAGTTCGGGGTCTTTGGACGTCTCTAGAACAAGAATGTCTTCAAACGCTAACCAGCGAGTCCATTTGCCTCCGATCTTCAACCAGTGAGGTTTTATCACCTTTAAGCTTTCAGTGCAGTTCACAATGTATCTTTCACTCGCTGACATTAGCATTTAGCGCACCGCTCTGACAATATTTACAGACTTACCTACAGTCGTCGTCTCTTTCTCAGGTCTTCACCTCGCATCGATTTATTTCTTACAGTGGCTACATACAGAATTGTATGTTTTCTGTTTCTGGTCATTCTCCTCGTGGATATGGAGATTGTAAGAGACGGAGAAGGTGCTGCTGACGTGACATTTGTCATTTATAGATTGTATTTTTTATCATTGCAGGTACTTTAGGTATTCAAACACAGTTTATCAACTAATGGGAAGTGCAAAAAGCATAAATTGCAATTGTGTGTATAGAGTAAAAAGTACAATGAAAACTGAATAGAAATCGGACAGAGTAAGGAAATATGGCCTGTATCAATATTGTAATATACGGTGAATTAGAAAACATGATCATTAATATGTGCAGCCGGAACATGATGTGACAGTTTAGTAAGGTGTTCTTTTTTTTTTGGGGGGGGACACTGTGTGATCACCTACGCAAAGTATGTGACAGAGGGAGGATGGAGGACAAAGACATATGTTTTCTATGACAGAACGCCAGTGGAAATACAGCGATGAGCTGTGTGCTGCCTGAGCTTTTGAACACGTTCTTACATCTGATATGTAAAAGGTATCTAGATCAAAATACTCCAGAGATGAAACGGGCCAACATCCATCTGTGGCGCACACAGCGATGGAGCAGCTGTAAAACCTCCCTGTACCAGACACTCTCTATATCCCCTCCCCATTAATATGCAAACATCTGCCTCCTCTGTGTGCGAGGTGAGAATTTTAAGTTTGCTCCACGGCAGAGGCCAGTCAGCAGCGCTCAGGTGCTTCTCTGGACCGCTGAGCATTTACCAGCTGTTGACCCGACAGATGACGACGTGTTACAGAGCAGCAGTCACAGGTCTTTATCTGGTTCACTGTTTTCAGCCACAGATGGTGAAAGGGAAGGCCGATACTAAACCACGACTAATGAGTCAACGGTTAAATGTACCTTCTTGGTACAGGAGTTTGGTGAAGGCCACGTGGCGCTCAGAGATAACTGTAGTCTCGATCGTGTTTCAAAAAAAGCCCACCGTTGTTCCGATGTGCGATGTTGTTTTCAGTCACTGTCGACCCTAAACGACACCGGTGAACTGAACATCAACGCGGTCAGACGAGAGCGTCACGGCTCTGTTGTTGATGAGAGAAGA